>PVJO010009541.1:0-68952 GCA_004026905.1 Hystrix cristata
AGGCATGTATAAAATAGGAACCTCTATTCCATGAATCAGATGACATCAATATATCTTTCTTTCCACACACATCATTTTATAGTTTTCAGTCTTTTTTTCAGTTTACTTCCCAGAGCAAGGCATGAGACTTTAAATTTTTATTTTAGAATATAAGATATCACCTGAATAAATAGAATTTACCTCTTGTCTAAAAATGGAATTTCCTTCCTGGGAGAACCCATTAGATGATGTATTATACATTTAATTATCTTTCTAAATCTGAGAATAAATCATATTTTCAAATGATAATGGTGATTCTGCATGGTAGACAGCATATTAATTCTCTTTCTATTCATTTTCAGAGCATTTATGATTAAAATTTAAAAGCTAAAACCAGTGCAGTTATATGTATTTGGTTGATAATTGAAGTGATATATTATACTTAAATTATGTCTTACAATTTATAAACCACTTTCTCATGTATTTTCTTGTTTTGGATCTTCTAAAAAGAAATTGATAGTTTGTAATAGCTGAATCCTGGAAACAGCCCAAATGTCCATCAACCGAGGAATGGATAAAGAAAATGTGGTGTTTTTTTTAATACAATGGAGTACTACTCTACCATAAAGAATGATAAGCTCGAGATATTTCTAGGTAAATGGATGCATCTTGAGACCATACACTTAAGTGAAGTAAATCGGACACACATTTAAATCCTGCGTTGTTCCTCTGGTGTGAGAAACAAAGTGTAAATAAAGACTAAAATGTTGTTACATTCGGAAAAGGAAGAAAGTGTTCAAATGGGAAGGGGAACAAGGAGGGGAGGGAGAAAGGAACAGAGGGATAAGAGAAATAAGAAATGGAAGGAAAAAATGGAAACAAAGCTTTTGTAAATGAGGGAGGAAGGGGTGAAGGGAGGGGAGGGGAATGGGGGAAGAAAAAAACAAGATATATCATGTACAGACACAAATGCCCTATGAGGAATGTTAGCACTATGTATATCTAAAATGTACCATTAAAATAAAGTTTTTTTTAAAAAAGCTGATAAACAAATTGCAATATCCATGCCACAGAATATTTTACAATAATTACAGCAAGATCAAAGTGAAATGGAATGATCATATCATTCAGTAAAAACAGAAATTGTAGAAGAACATGTACAACATGATTCCATTAAAAAAATTATCACAGTAAGTATTGTGTGTGTGTGTATGTGTGCATGTGTGTAAACACACATATATAAATTTTTTTTGAGCCCAGGATGATATGCATCAAACTCTGGAAAGGTATTGAAGGGCTAGAGACGAGGCACTGCTACCTTTTTAATATATACTTTGGAAAGCAGAGTAGAATTATGGGTGATTTAACTATTTTATGTTTTATGTCTTTTTCCATGAAAAATTTTCAGAATTATTCTATTTTGAGGATGCAAAAGCAAATCTCAGAAAGTTAAGTGATTTTTGAAGGAGTTATGAAGGCTGACCCTAAAATCCAGGCCTCTCGATTCTCCAGCAACTTCTTTGGCCACAGCACCCCTAGACCAGCGTGCGTGAGCTGCAGATAAGATTGAAGGATAATTACCAGCTTCACACCTTCCCTGCAGTTTGCTGTCAATTTAAGACTTCTTGGTCTACAGCAGCAGGGTTTTAGCAGAGTTAGCATATAAAAATGTAAAAGAAAAATGACTAAATGCTTGTATTTTGCTCTTTCTGGGAAAAAGGCAGCCTAGTGAATGAGTTTCTGGATGGAAATCCGCAAGTTTGTGTTTCTTCCCTGGCTGATCTTGGGTGAGCCACTGAATGCTCTATCTCAGTTTCCTCACCTGTGAAAATATTGTGCTGACCTACAGGAGAGCTGGGTGGGCTACTTAATGATTTAAAACTGCTTTGAAAGTACAAAATCCAGTGAAATTGTTTGTCAAGAGTTCCTCTGGCTTACATCTTCTTTCCTTCTCACGCTTCTCTCTGCAGCACAAACCCGGTAGAATTGGTATTTTTCTATGTCTGATATACAAGTCCATAAAATTAAGCAGTCAGTTTCACACTGGAAATATGCTGCCTTGTATTTGGCTTGAATGAGAATCAACAAAGCACCATTTCTCCCAAACCTGAATGCAAAATGTATGTGTATATGTGTATGTATGTGCCTATGTTTTTGTTTTTGGTTTTTTGTGCATGCATGTGTGTTTGTGTGTTTAACACAGAAGCCCACTGGGACTGCAGGCAGCGGGAAGTGGTAGCATCCCATGGGCTCCTTCCCTGGCACAGCGAGGTTTAACATCGTCAGGACAATAGAATTAGTGGTACAGCTTAATGGTGGAGATGGGAAATCTGTTTGTTCCTTTCGTGTCTCCATGTTCCTTTCTCCGTGTGTCCCATGGTTGTCCTCTCCACCAGTTTGTGGGAAAGTGGAGGCAAAGTATCAGTCAGACAGCATTAAAATTAGAAAACTATCCCTGCATGGGGAAGCTCAGAATTCGCATGAGCTATTTGCACTGTGACACTGTTGGGTGAAAGTAAAGGCCCCACTAAAAACAAAAGTTTTCCTCATTCCACCCTTCCTGAACCCTGACCTGTTCCAAGAGATGAATAAGAAGAGGATGTGGGTTGTCTCAGTATAAAATCACACTTGCAGAGCACTTAACATGGGACTGAAAGGGGTCCAAGGAAGCCCAGCATCCTCAGTTACGGCTGGGATCCTCTTCAATTACTCTCTTTGCTTTCATATTCAAACATTCTCATATTTTTCTCACTGTTGATGTTAAACTTTTGGTTAGTAAAAATGTCGCTCTCCATATATATTACTTTCTCCTTGGACCATAAAGATCTTGTCACTCTTCCAATACCTACAACTCTCCCAATATCTACATGAGTGCTCTGTGCACAGCAGGCGATTTAGAATGCCTAATAAAAATCGTTCTAGATGCTGTTCAGTGTGTGTCAAACGCTCTGTGGATCCAGGATCATATATCCAGACTCCTACCTGCTTACTCTGGCAACGTGTATGTTTTTTGTTGAGGAGCTTCCTTTGGTTAACAATCACTATCACTCGATGTTCCCTAGCTCATGAAGAGCCTACACAACCTTTGTTAAGTAAGGGAGAACTCATCCTACTTTTTTCTAACATGTTCCCAGATTCATTTAAGCTGAGGTTTCTTACGTGTTTGAGAAAGAGAGGAAAATTCGTAGTCTTCTAGCCATTTCCCACCACGTTTCTCCAGACCCTCTCCAACTTCTCCATGAGGTGGGCACCTAGTGTCTAGTTGAAGCCTTCCATGGTCCCCCCACAGACAGCCCTTTTGCTCTTTGACCTTCCCGAAAGACAGATCTCTACCACACGCAGATATCTTTCCTGGAGTTCTGGCAAGGTGGTAATGCAGGTCAAACCCAATCTCTTTCGAAGACAAGCTTCCTATGTCTCCCCCATTATAAGCCATCTCCAAGTCTTCTCTCACTCTAAACAGTTTTGCTTCCTTCAGCAAACAGCAGCACGGCCACTGAATGTGTCATGGCTTGTGGGATGGGGCGAAGTCCTATGACTCCCAGAACTCCAGAGTAGGCCTGTTTTATGGAAGAAATCTGAGCATTCCACATTGCTTCTCCTGCTCATTCATGGGTCCATGACCAATGTTATTGCTGAAAGTGAGCACGCAGGATGCATACCAAAGCAGAGAGACTGTCTCTCCCTGTCTGAAAGCTCACTGGCAAGCAGACCAGTGTACTCTTGTCCCCCAACCCTACTCAGTCTCTGATGCATGAACAAGCATGAGATTTGGGAACAAGCCATGACTGGGAATAATTGTGCCAATGTCCCAACTTCTTCTTGTACCACAATCCCTACACGAAGAGTTCATAACTCAGAGTATAGGAAAAGAACATTTTTCTCTAATGTAAGATCTAAATTTAAATATTGAGAATCACCATATGTCATCTGAATGTTTCTGGCAATGATGTACACCATGGTGAGGTGCCATCGTGTTCTTTGTCCCTGGAGATGTTCAGAAAGACAGACAAAGGAAACAAAGCAGTACTGAATAAGACAGGCTAGTGGGAGTTTAGCTCGTTGCTTTGTTTTAAAGTTAGTCATAGAACTGTGGCCTGTGGAGATTAAAGCAACTAATCATGTCATTGACTCTACCTCCTGCTAACAGAGGTGAAATAATTAGGTAGTATGTTCTGTTCTCTTTGGGCTCACTTAGTAAGTGGTTTGATTTAGGAACATTGGTGTAAGATCACAATAGGCATATTCGAGTATATTTTATGTGAACTATCCTGTAGTCTGTGATCCTTCGGGGAAAAACGTGTTGAGAATTATCTAAGGCTAGAGCTGTCCAGAGCAGGAAGTTAAAGTGCTGGTCTGTAATAGTCAATCAATCCGAGCTACCTCCGGTCTTTTCACTGGCTTCTGAGATTGAATGACTGTCTCACTCCTGGTAACACAGCCAGGTAAGTTGTGAGCAGTTCAAAAGTTTCCTATCTGCTCCTTCTGGGGACGTTGGCATAAACTGGATTTCCACCTATAAGAGAAACATGCCCAAAAATGACCTCCAACACACAGACACACAACAAATAAAACCCCAAAATATAGAGAGGGTCCTTTTCCTTTGGGACATTTCCCTCCCTCCCTTCCCTCCTCCTCTTCCTCCCTCCCTTCCTCCCTCCCTCCGTTCCTCCTCCCTTCCTCCTTCCCTCCCTTCCTGCCTTCCTCCCTTCCTCAGTCCAGTGCTTCTGGAACACCTTCTTTGTGTCAGGCATTGTGCTGAGCACAGGAGATACTGAGTGAACAAGAGTTGGCCTTTGCCTTGACCTCATGAAACCCAGTGTGCTGCCTGCTGCAAGGCGGGTGCTGAGACGCACTAAGGAGGGTTGTGAGGGGCAGGGCCAGAGTGATGGGGGTGGGATAGAAGGATGTGGGGCAGAGCTAGTCCTTAAATTGAATCTTTTTGGTGCTGGGGATTGAACTCAGGGCCTTGTGTTTTCTAAGCAAGCACTCTAACTACCGAGCTAAATCTCCAACCCCCTTAAATTGAATCTTGAAGGGTAAATAAGGGTCAGTCTGATGGTTGAAGTTCAGACAACATTAAAAGCGGAAAAAGTCATTACCATGAGGTTGGAGAAAAATCAGGAAGGAGAGGTGGTGCAAGAAAACTAGGAAGAAGAGGTGATTAACAGTGTTAGGCCGCAGTAAAGTCAAGTAAGATCAGGGCTGACAACTGTTTCCTGGCTACTGAGAGGCTCCAGGCTCCTGTCTATACACACAGGGCTACCACAGTTTGGGCAGTCATCACATGGAGTCTCACAGAGTCAAGAGGTTTCTTGGAGACCCTCAGGCCCAGCCTCCCTCCTAATGTGACGCCCTGTCTACGGCCTTCTGTCTGGAGGCTTTCAGTGTATGCTTGATCAGTACCTGCATCAGGAAGCTCTACCAAGTGTCATGACCAGGTCAACTGTAATGATTTACAAGTTCTTCTTAACACAGACAGTAACTAGCGCCTGATATTTGAGAAAAGATATCTCTACCTGAACTTCAGAACGTGGCTCTCCCCACACGAGAACTGTTCTCAGCTGGAGCCCACTGTGTCTGGATGCCTCAACAGCTGCCACTTAGAGAGCACTTAGTACATGCCAGACACCAGGTCTCTATCAGGGACTGTGTGTACAGTTTCTTATTTCATCCTTCAAGCAACCCTATTAAGGTAGGTGTACAGATGCAAGTCTTTGTTTTTGCACCCCACAGGAACTGATTCAGTTAACTCAAGGAGAATCACAGTCTACTGCAAGAACATGGGGTACCTTGTAAAACAGAGGAGGAGGTTGAACAGTGAGGCCCCAAGAAGGACAGCACCCTGGAGGCTCAGGACAGTCCCTTCCTGGTGCCACCCTTGGAAGGAATCAGCTTCAGCTATCTTCTATCTGTAGGTCACTCCACTCAAGATTACAAATCCTGGGAGGCAAAGTTTGACTGTCCAGGGTAGGGAGGTCACCTTGGTTGACACCTGGACTCTGCTAGGCTTGGGGAAGACCGAGCTGTTTTTACAGGAGCCAGGAGAGGGAATGCCGAGGGGACAGAAACAACAGTGTTGCCACAGGTAACGCTGTCCCCATTGTACAGATGAGGAAACTGCAGCCCGGAGAAGCCCAGCAACTCTCTCAAGGTCACACAGACAATAAATAAATAACACAGCCATGGTTCCCACCCAGATCCTCCTAACTCTAAAGCCCAGGTGCCTTCCATTCCCCTTTGTTGCCTGTTCACCTAAAGTGCATACACATATGGTCTCTGGAACCAAGCCGTGCCCATCAGCTTGGACTTTGCTCTAGTTCCAGCACTGGATCAATCTCTTCATTTCCCATCTCAGTTTCTGGGGGACAGCTTCACAAACAGCTTCCTGTCCCTCTGCATAAGCTCATCTTGCTGCGAGAAAACTGCCATGCTCTGATGCCCTATTGGGAGACAAGAGAATATTAAACCACAGCTTGTCTTTCCAGTGTCTACTCATTGACCCTGTTTTGCCCCTGGGAGCAACACACAATACTCCTTCCTCTACAGGCCAGCCTTCCAAATATTTGAAGAGAGCTCCTTCTCCCACCCAGGTCTTCCCTTCGCAAAGCTAAATATTCCTGTTCCTTTAATGATTCCATACTGCTATCCCATATGACCACATGGGGATAATTTCCATATGTTGGCTAATTCTCCAAGACTTACATCAGATGAGAATCTGGCCCTGTATGAAAAGAAACCATTTCCCCTGCTTTCTCTTTCTGATTCATTAGATTTCACATAAACCTTTCTGATGACTACCTGCTGTTTTCAAATTCAGCTGCAACCCAATATGACTCACTAGGCAAAATTCTCATCCTTTAGTCTTCGTTTATCATTTCCCACCAACCCAAGGACCTGAACAGCACCCTTCGGAGTTGCAGTCAACCAGCAAATACATCCTCGAGAATGCCAAGTTTTGATTCTTTGCCATTTTAAGTTTATAAAGTCAGAGGACTTCAAAATCAAGGTTTTTGTTCAATGTAAATAATTTTAAGTTTGAACAGCTGTATTGAACAGGGTATTTTCTTATATTCTCCAACGAAAATACCCTGAAAGGTGACGGGGGGTGTCGTACACCATACCCTCTCCTAAAAACCTCTCTGATTGTCCCCCCATCTTTTTTTAAAGGAAAGTAAGCATTTGAAATTGTTTTGAGGTTTTGAGCATTTGCAAGGCAGTTCCTCACAAAGACATGAGTTGTGCTGTTTCTGAAACAAAGCGTCTGATTATATAAACAGTTATAAAATGTTCAGGTTTGAGTTGGAAGAAAAGGATAAAAAGAGAAGTGCAAATGGAGGGAAAGAAATTTAGAGCTTTCTGTTCAGAATTTTATAGCTAGGCAACTCCCAAGACTGGAGCTTGTGAACTATCAGATAAACACTGAAAGTTGGACTCAGTGAGTCTTGTCCACAGCTCAACATGTAGCTTAAACAGTCAACTATTCTCACCCTGACATATTCAGTGCACACCTTTTATCATAGAAAATTAATCGAACACAAAGAGTGGAAATTAAGGTCTGAATTCTGCCAGCAGCAAACTAGGTATCTGTGGTGGTTAATTGATTAATTGTCATTGTGAGTGGGAATGCCCAGCTGAATTGAGTCAGCGTGGTTCCAGGCGTGGAAGACCCACTGAAGGAGGATTGTTGTCAGAACAGGATGAAAGGAGAACGGGAGGGAAGGTGTTAGCTGATCTTCCTTGTGGTCGCCAAGGATAGCTACTGTTCTCTCTGGAGGAAGTCTGGTGTTGGTCTTTGCTTCGAGCGTTGTCTTCTGGTGCAGATTCTTCAGCTTCCGGTGCCGGCCTTCCGGCCTGCTGATGCAGACTCTTCGACCGCTTGGTGCAGACCCCTCCATCTTCCATCATAGATCTTTCAGCCTTCTGATGCACACTCCTATGGGACATTGCTTTGGGCTCCAGGCCTCTGGCAGGATTCCTCGGATCTCTAGCTTAAGGATAGATCTCTTGCACTCTTCTACATTTGACTCTGTGGGTGAGAACTGTAAGCTAGTCTTGTAAATTTCTGTGTCCTGCATTAAATCTGATTCAGAGCGTGTGCAGTCTTTTGAGGAGCCCTGCCCCAGCGCTGCAAGCTCTTATAAGCACTGACTAGAACGGCATCTTTACACAAATCATTGTATGATTTTGAAGACCCCATTGATTGGTGGCCATGTCTTCAGGGAGATGATCTTTACGGATGAGTCTGTAGTAGAAGAAAGATATGAGCGAGGAGCAGTTTCTGTGGCTAGATTGCATCATTCTACTTGGAATAAAGGGAAAGTGCTTCTCTTAGTTCACTGCTTGACTGAACTTCAGATGTTCAGGTTGAAAAATGAATTGCTACGTGGAACTGGTAGCCTCTGTGGTCAGTGGTCCTGGGGTGTACGGAGTCACAGAGTCTAATTAGGAGTCATCTGGTGGAAACTTTTGTAATTCAACAATGCCTCCACAAGATCCACTGAGCAGTGGTAGGTGCAGAGTTCCTGCCATCTTCCAAAGCAGCTAATTCTGTTCTGAAATGAAATAACTGTTCATGTTATAAACCTTTCCTATATAGAGCTGAAATCCACCACTAGTTGGCCTTAAGTACATCCTCTTGTACCATAGACACTATCTACAGTGTCCCTCAACTTTTCTGTTTCTTAAAACTACTTTTCATATTACATAATCCCAATCTCTTCCTTAGTCACCTTTTTAATGCACACTTCATTTTGTTGCAATCCCTTGTATATAATTTGAACCTAGCCCTTTTGCTGTGACGAGCATTCCAGATTTGTAGAAGTCTATGGAAGGAAGGACTATATGTGTCTTGTTCCACTTAGCAACTAGTAATACTTGAAATGTTGTGGTAATGACTGAAATAAATACTTGTTGAATAAATGAGTCTTTGACCTTCCCTATGGTTGCCTTGTGTAGAAATCCAAAGAATGTTAAAAATCCACTCTCCTTCTAATAGATGAGAAATCAATCCCTTTGTGTTTTAATTTGAATAAAAGAAATCACTCTCTCTCCCTCCCCCATGGAACCAGGTTAGACCCACTAGAAGGCTGGTAAATTATGCTTTAATGTTATGTGATACTATGTGGAAAGGTCATTACTAGAGAATAATTTAGACATCATGCAACTTGGGTTCAACATGTGTTGTACTGATGTTTTCTGTGCTTTTGTGATTCATACAACTTTTGGCGATCTTTTGATTAACAGAAAAATTCATAAGTCAGCAAGAAGAGGTCCTGTGGATTTTTGTTTTGTTTCAGTATGTTAAGTAATCACCTGAAATCTGCGTAAGATCGCTGCTGGCACCTGGCTGCACAGCTAAACTGGATAGTTTGCTAATTACTCTGGTGCACACATACCCTATAAATGGTTTTTGGAGCGGGTGGGTGTTTGGGAGACTTTAGTGGAATGAAGCACAGCTGTGGGATGATTTATGCTCCCTTGAGGAGCACAGAACACAAAAGCTCTGATTTCACCTCACTGTTTCCAGCCTCCACAAGCTGGGCCCTCAGCAGCAGAGGAGCCAGGTCACCTCTCCATGAGGCCAGATTCCAAGATGTAACTTAACTCTTTGTAAAGGGCTACTGATCAGCAAGCACCTCCTTTGTAGGACAAGAAAATAATCTACTAAAATATCCTGATGGGATTTATTATTCCTCTTACTGGTTCCAGTTTTAGTAAAATTAAGTTAGCGTGAACATATTTTTTTCTGTGGTGCTGTTTTGTGCTAAACTGGGTGCATATAGGCACATGTATTTTGTTTCATCTTCTATTTTCACAAACAGCCAAGAGACTAAAAAGGGCCTGGCCAATTAGTCCTTCAGTTCCTGGCAACACATTACAAACTGAAGGAAATCAGCTTTAAAAGCTTTTTTGGCCCCTCATGTTATTATTCAGCTAAATCTAACAAGGATATGATGGGGAAAGGAGGCAGTATACTTCCCAAGAAAACTAGCCTGAAACTATTTAGAGACATGGTGTCTACAATCCCTACTTTAAAAAAGAAAAAAAAGTTCTCAGTGCTTTTCTCTCTTCTTATGATCCTAAGCAGTTCTTGAAGCCAATATTGTTACAGCATTTAGTTTCAGTCAACATCTCTTTCGTTAGTCTCCTTTAACCCTCAGCCGTGTATATCCCCCACCACTAGAAACCACCTCGTTTAAACTAAAAGAAAAAAGGAAATGACTGTAAAGTAAAATGGAAAGCAAGACTCATAATCATACTGTTCTAACTCTTAGTAAAGACAAGTAGTCTGTTACAGAAGAATATAAACGAAGTGAACAATGCAGTCAGTTCTTTACTTGGCAGAAGGTTCCTAAGCTGCACTTCTATTACTGTCACTGGGAAGCAATTCCTATTAAGGTATAGGACTGGGAAGAACAGATTATAATTCACAGAGCAGATTAAATATGCACCAGAGGTTTTTCATTTTTCCTAAAGTTACCAGATCCAAAGCTCACTTGATGATTTCCTATACAGAATTGCCTTAAAAGCTTGGGCTATCTTCCTTCTGGTTCCCACATTGCTTCTTTCTGTGAGGTGCAATTCCCCAGTGCTGAGAACTGAGGCTCTCACTTGCAGAGAATAAGGGACTTCACTTCATGGAGTTCAAGGTTTCTCTAAAAGGAGGATCAGATAGTGTAGCTACGACTTACCAGGCTCGAGAAAAAGAAAAAATCATTCTAGGGGAAAACTTTGAGGTGTTACCAAAGACTTCTTGACTTCAGTGTTCTTCTTGTTTCTAGTCAAATAAAAGACTTAGCATATGGTTTTTGTATGTGGCTTCTTGACCTCCCAAGCGATTACAGTAAGTCCCCGACTTACAAACACTGGAGTTGTGAACTTTCACAAATACTAATGGACCTTGCATTAGGAACATTTGCAAATGCAAACAAATCATGGCAGTAGCTCACGTGTCTGCCGGACACTATCACAGTTGTGCTGCTGTGTGCTGAATGTTCAGTGCGATCAGGTACCCTAGTACAGTGCTTAGTCAGAGTCCAGGGTGTTCAGAAGCAGGAACAAAAGCAATAACTATGGATACAAAAGTGAAAATAATTGAGAGATCGGCAAAAAGATGGTAGACATTGTTCCTTCTTTTTGTATGTGTGTTTGGGTTTTTTATGCTTCACATCATATATGTGTATCAAAGGTATATAAAGGTCACTTTGTCAGACTTACAAATGAATCCAACTTATGAGTGTTCTCCCGGAATGGAGCTCATTCATAAGTCGAGGACATACTGTATTGTAAAGTATGTCATGGGAAGCCTAATCCCAGGTTATCTCTCTTTATAGCATCAGATCATTAGAATTCTTTGCTACTCAGAACTAGCAGAGAGCACAACTATCCATCGAAATATTATTTGGTTCTTTATGGGTCTGTCTCCTTTCCTCAGTTGGAACCTTTATCAAAGGCAGGAACTATGCCCTTTGCATCTTTTTATTCCCACAGTCTTTTTCAGTGCCTGGTATAGAGCCAATAAATAATTGTCAAATTAATCCATGAAGGTAAACGGAAAGTACACCATTAGTTTTAATTGTCCCTACTTGGGCCAGTAAATGGGCCCTCCATGGCCCTGGCAACCAGTGTCTTTGGAGGCCCAGACTTAGGCCCTTTTTCCTTCTCCAGGCCAAACACATAGCCTAAGAAGGCCTCAGTTTGATTTCCATGTTTGGATCATGCAGAGTGAAGACCCCAGTTCTATAATCCATTTCCTTCTGAGGCTGTTGGCATCTCTGGAGTCAGGAAGTAACATCTGCTTCACTGAGCTGATTCCCAATGAGAAGAAAGAGGTAAAGGCCAGCGTTAGGTGGGGTCTGGCTCAGCTTCAAAGCAGGCATATGGCTTCTATCTTAATGAGAGAGTTTACATATTCAGGAAAGATACATCTGAAGGGCAAGTTAACTGGTTGAAGACTGAATGCATAAATAGAATGTGGCTGATCAGATACTCTAAGTTGATGGCACACTCTTTCATAGAAGCAGTTCTTTCTAGGCCTCCCCTGAGATCCCCCTGTGTCACTTCAGTGGCTTTCCTGGTTGCCTCGAGTCTGTGTTCCCATACTGGCCCCTCATATGATCTAAATTTACTAGATGTCTGCTTGCAACCAAATCTGCTCCATAAACAGTGTTAGTCTCCTTGAAATGCCACTTTCATTTGGTCCCAAATCTTCTAGGTGTCCCCTCTCCTCTTGGCCCTGAGGTTCTTCCATGAGGATCTGCTCGTCTGAACTGACAGTTGCATGTTCGCTCACAGCCTAGTACCAAGTCAACGCTGCTTCCCACCAGTCTGGTCCACTCAGTCGCAGCATCTCCTGATTCCTTTCTGACAGCGATGTCTGCCCTATCTGCCTGCAGGGGCCTACTTACGCTGCCTCACTTATCTAAGTTCTGCCTACCTATCTAGGTTTGATTCAAGCTTCATCCATTCTGTAAAGCTTTCCATCAGCACTCCTCAACAATACTTCCTTCTCTGAGCAATTATAAAACTATAGGATTCTGACTAGCAATTAATGATCTGTTTTAAATATCTCTTGGTTCAAACATTACTCAGGTTTTGAAAATGCCTGCATGTCAGCTCACTCACTGTCCAATGTGGACACTGGTTATAGTGTCCCTGGCATGCAGAGGACAGAGGAAGCAAGTGCTGCAGGGCGAGGTGTTCTGTCCCGTCCATCCCCTTGGCCCCTTCCCACCAGTGTGTCCTTCAGTTGTAACAGTACGTTAGAGTTATGCCCCAAGGAGTGCAGAGGATCAGCCAGAGAAGGATTTCAATCTTAAGAGAACTCTCCTCTGGAGGATGGAAGAGCTGCAGGAAAAGCATTTGCTAATTAGATTGAGTGATGAGGGTTTGAAGTGGGACTGGCTGCTCTAAGCAGAGGGAGCGCTGTCAGAATGAAACTGAATTACCCAAGAAGTGACTGGAAAAGCATGAAGGTGGAAATCCCAAGGGAGAGGGCGTTCCCTCCGGCAAAGTCAGAGGCAGAACTGCATAAGGCAGCTGGAGAAGAACAAAAAGACGGCAACACAATCTGCTTGTCCTCTGGACTTTGTTTGCATTGCTGGGCAGCTGTGAGGAACACTGAGGTGTTCCTGGTGACCTGACCGTGTGCTCATTTTCAGGCAATGCAGCGAATAACATCACAGATACTCTAGCTTGAATTGGTCCTATCAAAGAGAGTCCCCCATAGCACAAGATGATGGTGATGGTGGTGGTAGAGGTAAAGACAACAGGGGTAAATCCAGATGATTTGTTAATGTAGCTAAAAAAGAAAGGAAGACCATTTACCTGATGGAAGCTATGCACATTTTAATGGAAATGTCTAGAAGGAAAAAAAAAGTTCTAACATGCTGGATTAAACCTAAAATCTAACTGCTGCCATTTATTCTATGAACACTCTTGGCCCTTATAATTGATAAAACTTTGTTTTTAGAACAAGTTTTTCAAATGTTTTTGACAGCCATCCACAGTAAAAAAGAAAAAAAATCTTACATGAGCAAATATTTCATGGTCAAAAAGTTATTATGGATAAGAATGATGTGTCTTGATTTTTAATACTCTGGTCTGGTCTTTTTAATTTAAAATATGTTGGTCAGGACCCACTAAAGTGACTTCATGACCCACTAATGAGAAAACTATGTTAGAGCAATTAGGCATGGCTGACTTCCAAGACCAAAAGCCAAGAGCCGAGAGAGGCCCAGCAAACCTGACTCCAAGTATGTGCTAAGGGACAACCAGAATTACCATGGGCGGAATAGTTCAAAGGTTTATTGTGAGTTTCAAAGTTTTTATTATTTTGATTCTGTAGTTGCAGGACAACTCCTTGGGAAACTGCGCAAAGATGGAAAGGTATTAAAAGGCAGGGGAGTGGCCTAGAATCTAAGAATCTGCATTTCATTCCTTGATGGTTTTGGGAAGAACAGATGTGAACAGCAGACCAAAACTCATTCTCTGACCCCAGAACTCTGTCATTATATCTCCTTCAGCACCTGATGATGGCGCCTCAGATGAAGAAAATGCTTGATAAAATGTCACATGACACATTTTGAGACTAATAAATTCTGGAAGAGTGACTTTCAGTGTTTGAAAGATGCTCTTTTTCTTGACAAACATGTGTTCACATTGCTGACTATATACCCCCAAATTCTAATAATGGACCCTTCTCTCCTCCACACCTTTATTGATTATTGCCAGCTCTAGAAGAGGTACAGAAGAGGAATTGAGAATCTGTTGAAAACCATTAAGCTTCACGCATATAGTATAATTTTCTTATTTAAATTGCATAGCAAAGCTGGGTGTGGAGGTGTACACCGGCAATCCCAGTACTCAGAGAGACTGAGGCAAACAAGAAGATCACAAGTTCCAGCCCAGCCTGGGCAACACAGTGATTTAAAGATATCCTGTCTCAAAATTAAAACAAACGAATAAACAAAAAACTAAAAAGATATAGCTAGTGCAAAGGTCCAAGATTCAGTCTCCAGTACTACTAAATAAACAAATATTGTATAACAATTTTGTGAAGTAGGTATTATATTTCCCATTTAAAATGAAGAAAATAGAGCTTCTTGAGGTTAAAGATTGGACCAAGGCCACAGAGTCCGGATCTAAACCTACATCTGGACAATTCTGAAGCCAACATTCTTCCCTCGTCTTCAGAGCATGTCTTCCGGGAAAGTCGGAACTTCCTGGGCTTGTTGCAATGGAAGCAGATTCAGGCTAATGTTAGCTTTCCCCAAACTCTCCTGGTGGCTGTGACATGGCAGCCAACCTCTCTGAATCTCAGTTTCTCCATTCTAAAATGTCCTCATTATAAAAAGAACTTTTGTGAAGATTTAATGAGGTGGTTTAAGTGAATTATAAACTGACAACTATCATAAAATTGAGATGGCTCTGCTTTAAAACTTTGGCTTCCCTCAAGGATGGTGGTAAATGTATTAATTTTGTAAATTATCTGACATCCTCCCTGAAAAAATGATATATGCTCAATACATTTTCCTTTCCTTTTCTTCTTCCAACACCTTCTTCCTTAAGGTATTTGAGAACTTTAGACTGGCAAGGAACAGTACAACAGACCAGGGTTGCCTCCCCCAAAAAACAACAGCTGGTGATTAGGAGCCCAACTTTAAAGGGTATGTGTTCACTGATCTACTTCTGTTTGGGCACCTGTCTGCAAAGTGTGATCAAAATGCATAGTGAATGCTTAAATTTAAAAATTACATTGAAAGGCACCGTGCCATTAATCCCTTTCTTTTCAAACACACTTACCCCATCATTCTTGCCACTTTCTGAAGTAGTTCTAGAAGTCCTCTTTAATGAGTGTCTTTGCAAGGTGTGATCAAAAACACAGTTATTGCTGTTGCACAGCACCTTCAAAAAGACAGGCAGGCTAGTGAAAACATTAAGATGTATCCTTGTCCATCTTATTCACCGGATCTGGCACTGTATGACTTTTGGTTCTTCCCCAAAGTCAAAATGACTGTGAAAGGTCAACATTTGAATCTTTTCAGGTCGTGGAGGCAGCCATAACAACACAGCCAAAGACATGAGGGAGAATTTTCAGAACTGCTTCGGAAAGTAGCCAGAATGATAGGATAAATGTGTTCAAAGCAAAAGGAAATATTTTGAGGGGGATTAATGGCGATGTGTCTTTTATTGTAATAAAAATTTTTAAATTTAAATATTCACCATTTTTCAATCTCATCCTTGCAGGTGACTTGAATGACACTGATGATGAAGGTTTAAATCCAAGATTGCCAAGCAGCAATTTTAGATAGGGCCTCCTGGTGTTTGGAATATAAATAGGAAAGTGACTAAAAATTAGATTGTCCCAGCTGCCTAGAAGTCAGAGAACTAAGGGTATGAAGATGTGCAGTCTTCCAAATCCTCTTTACTGCCCAACATTTCCACCATGCTGCTGGATTTCCAATCTAATCACTTACAAGCCCCATTTTTTTCTCATTCCTCGCAAATGCATTTCATAGGCTTCCTCTGTTTATGCAACTTTGTTCCCCAGTTCATAAAGCTCTGTTTGGGGGTATTGCTAAAGAGAATTTCCAGCCTTACCTCTTAGGAAGCAGGTCAAGAGGGATCACTGCCAGGGCCCAGTCCCAGGATGAGGCGGAGAAGTTTCCTGGTGTCAGGAGGTCGGGATCTTCTGCCACTGAAAAGATGATGGCAAGAGCAGGAAGATTTTAAGTATCTCTCAGGGTTGCAAGAATCAAGAGAGCCATTATAAATGGCTTTGTAAGTTTATAAAATGCTCTTCAAATGCAAGGGGGGTTTTGTGTCCAAGCCTGGAAGACCTAAGACTGATGGCTCCCTCTTGTTCCTTCTGACTGATAGAGAATATGTGCAAAGACAATAAGCTGAAGGCAACCAACGGACTTTACAACTGGTGGAGAAAACACTCAGCATCCTCAAAATGCAGGAGCCGGTACCATCTAGATTGGAGAACACAGACTGGAACTGAGGCCAGTGGAAACTTTGTAATACTCTCCTCAATCCTTGGCAGAGGGGTTACCTGTCAAGTTGGTTCTATCAGAAAAGCAGGCTCCAAATCTGCTGGCCCAATCACCTGTGGCCATGAGAGCAGAAAGGAGCCTATGAGAGACTGTGCTCAGACTGGCCACAGCTGAAACTACCACCCAGAATGACATGGGCTCTTGACAAGTAGGTTCTCTCTCTTCCTCCTGTGGGGAGAAGGGAATTAACTGAGTGCAAAAAGAAGCTCCTAACGATCCCCAAGGAAAGAGAGTGGAACACCAATGGAATATGGGCAACAGGGTGGAGAATGTTCTCCCCCTCACATTTTCTACAGGGGACAAGGGCATCATCAATTATCCTTCCTGTGCAAAGCAAAGAGATGCCTCATTGATCTGGGTAACTGACTTCTCTGTGGTTTCCTGCTCTTTCAATTGCCCTTTCTAGATTTGATTCACTGAGATTAGTCTGAAACTGTGCTGTGAGCCAAAGCAGGTTTCACCTCTTAGGAAGCAGGAAGAAAGGTGACTCCAGAGATCAAGAAGCGCCTGAGGGATGAGTGAAGAAGCATTTACGTTGTTTTAGTGATTTATGATTATCCGATATTATCTACTTGCAGTAATAAAAGTGTTTGGAGCTATTAAAAACTTTATTCTTAAAATTCATGTTGGAAAATAATTTTATTATAGAGTTAAGTTTAATAGCCGGTACCTCCTTTTCCCACTGAAACAATTATTTCTGGAGCACAAACTTTCTCGGAGAAGCAATAATCATGTCATAGAAAACAGACCATATTTTGTTCATCAAATGTTTGCTAAGTATCTAGCAGATACTAGAAACCACGAGGGGTCCAGAAATGAAGAAGATATGATCTACGGCATCCTTTAAGAAGCCAATCAGAGAGAAAATGAAAACCAACAATCATATGTACAAGCTACATGGCTAGAGCATTAACTCTAAATGGAATGGGGTAAGTGCTTAGCGTTGGAGCCGCGCACATATTAAGGAACAGGGTGGTTAATAGTTTGCAAGTAGAGATGGAGAAGACTTTGGTAAAAACCGAATCCCGAGAAGAATTTCAGGAAGGAGGTAACATTTGAGCAGAATCTTTGAAAGACAAGTACTATTTCAGAGGATAGATAAGGTATGATAGACAAAAGGAGTGTTGAGGGAAGAGCAGTGGATGGGGTGCAAATCAGAAAACAAGAAAATCTCCTGTTGACTAGAGGGCAGGGCTTATCACAGAGGGCAGTGAAAAATAGAAAGCTCAGTGGAGGCCACATAATAGAGAATTCTTCATGCCAGGCAAGGGATTTTTGAACTCTGCTCTCCATGGCAGCAGTCTTACAACAGAACTGTGAGCAAATTGCAGGATGCCTTGCTTGCTGGGTATTATGAATTTTGGCTTTTCTTCCAAAAGGAGGTGGGGGAGTAGAGGAGGGGAGGGGAGGGGAGAAGGGGTGGGGGGAGAAGGAGGGAGGCCATTTTTTAATTGCTCAAGTAACAGTTATGTTCCCAGAACTAGTGCGGTGGCTGTGGGAACTGCAAAGAGACCATGAATGTGAAATGTACTACTCAGAAAGAACGGATGGTGTTTGATGTAAGTGATATCAACCCAGTAATGGCCATAGTCCATTTACTTGGACAGAGATTCTCTACAACCATATAATTTATGAATTTTCTCTCAAAAATAAATATAAAACCGCTTAGATAAATGCAAGTTAGCTTCAATCCATTTTTTTGCAAGTGCTGCTTATCTTATCACCCCATTTTCAGTGCTAGACAACACCTCAGAGAGCAATTTGTCCAGGAGTTTCTAACCTGACCCTCTATGCAAGCTGTCCTTTTTGGTTTTGTCCACACATAGGACTGCCGTATGCCATTTCCTTTGCACAAACGGTTCCATATCTATAGAATAGTTTGAAAATCATAACTTATCCACACTTTATAGATGAAGGAATGAGAAGGATGTCACAACTTCTGGACTTCTGACCAGACAACAAAAGGAATAGCAAATTCCCTTTTCAATATGCTGAATTCCCAATTTCTCTTTCAGTGTTGCAACCCCTGCTGTGTCATTATTACTGTTTTTCATCCTGGCACAATATTAGCATCAGTTATAGATTGATCAGTATTCAGAAGTGCAAAAATCAATCATTTACAAAAAGAATGCCAGCATCAAAATGGACAGCGGCAGAGCCACTGCTATAGAAAGGACATTGAAATTTTCTCCTGGGTTTTCTATATCTAGGTTAATAATTTGTGTGGACTCCCATTTTACTCAACTGGCTAAGATTCCACCAACTCACATTAGAGAGTCAGGTTATTATGGGCTTTCTGCCTGGGGCTGGAAAGTTTGTAATTCTCGCAGGGTTGGGACTTTGTTGACAGAATCAAAAGATAATTTAGAACCCTAAAAATAGTTCCAAGGTTTAAAACAAAAAGATCAATAAAATGCCAACAATGTTACACAAATCATTAAGTTCCTAGAGGACAAGTGAAATGAGCTTCTGCAAACTTTAGCTGACCTCCTTGGTTCTGCCGCATTTTGTGAAGACTCCAGCGTGCACTTTCTCCCTCCTCTTCACACTGCGCCAGGGCTGCTGACTCCTCAGGGGAGTCCATCAGGGGTCTTGGCAGAATGCAGATTCTGATTCAGTAGTTGGAGCATGGGCCCGGGATTCTGATGACTGCCAGTCTGGGAACTGCACTTGAAAAGCAGGTTTGTGAACATACTTCTCTGCTCTGACCCTGTAGGGTCCAGTCATCTCAACAGGGTCTGCTGCATCCAGGCTGTGGACAACTTTTGCATTATGCTCCTGGTGGTGCTCCCTGGAGAGACGATAGGGTCCAGAAATAGACTCATAAACAGGTTCGGGACACCATACACACAGCGTGCTGGAGGGCTTCCACTTTTGCATATTTCACAGAGTGTTTGAAGAAGGGCACCGGTGCTTAAAAGGGAAGGGAAAATCTGGACCTGATGGCTTCAGACTTGTCCATTTTTTCTTCATCCAGGAAAGCTGGTACTGCAGAGAATTTAAGTGTGCCAATCCTACCCAAATGGATTGCCTAAGATTATATATTTTGAGAAGCAGTGGTGAAGACAGGATGGGATCCCAGAAATGTCTCATTTTATGTAAAGCCCAAGTTATTTCATGTGTACAGTGCTTCCTGCTTCTATGCTCTGTCTTAGCCTCAGGGGCCTGACACTCTCTTTTCTCTGGTGAGAACTAAAATGAGAAACTATTCAGTATTTGCTAATGGACTACAAAGGAATAGTGGGACTAAAGAGTCAACATACATGCAATATACATAAGTGTATATATATATATTGAAAATATATATATACTATATAAACAATTGTATATATATATTGTATATATATAGTATATATATACACATTGCATAATACATAGTATATATACATTGTATATATATATACTATATATACATTGCATATATATAGTGTATATATATAGTATATATATATACAATGAAAAACTAAAATTAAGATATATCTATAATAGCTTCAAAAATTGGAACACTTACCTATAAGTATAACAAGTTTAACCAACTATGTAATGACAACATGGTATAATTGCTACATGTTCAACTATATAATACTAATGAAAGAAATCAAAGAAGATCTGAATAAATGGAAAGTCATACTGTGCAAGTGGTTTGGAAGATTCAACATAGTAAAGATATTAACGTTCCCAACATAAGCTATAATTTAAGTAATACCAATGAAACTAAGTAATACCAATGAAAATCTGGGAAGGAATTTTGTAGGTATATACATGCTGATCCTAAAATGTATATAGAAGGGAAAAGGAATTAGAAGAGCTAAAATATTTGAAAAAGAAGAGTAAAATTGAAGCTCTATTATCTGAAGTAAAAATTTTAGGACTTACTAGAAAGTTACAGTAATAAAGACAATATAGAACTAATGGAAATATAGACATGTGAATAAAATTGAGCCCAGCAATAGACTTTTACAAAAATGGTCATTTGTTCTGACAAACAAAACTGAGACAAGCTGTTATGGTTTGTGTCTAGATGTCCCCCCAAAGCCTCATGTGGTAAGAGATAGCTGGATCTAGAGTGTGTGATTACTAAATTGATCAATTGATCGGTTTGGCATTGTTCTGCTGGGATCAAGGATGTGAGCCTGAGATTGGGGGGTGGGAGTGTGGGCTGCCCTGGGGGCAGGTAGCCTAGATAATAGATACAGGAAGAAGCTTAACTAGCTGCTTGTTTGCATTGCTTATTTGCATACATTCCTTGCAATTCCTCACTTTACTTTGCGGCTGGCTGCCGGGCTGCCACGCGCCCGCTCTGCTTCAGACCCAGCGGACTATAGACTGAAACCTCTGCAGACTGTGAGCTAATAAACCTTTCTTCCCCTAACTTTGGGTGTCGAGTATTCTGTCCCAACAACGAGAGAAAAGTAACTAAAACACAAGCAAAGAACAATTTTTTCAACAAATGATGTCGGCATTAATCCTTCATATATATAAGAGTCTCATACATTTGCAAAGGAGAGCCTAATATGGAGCCTAGATCTAACTCTGATACACAAAACCAGGAAACATTAAGAAGAAAATATAAGAGAAAATCTTAACGGTCTGGGATTAGATAATGAGTTCTTAGGAATGACACAAAAATAGCATACACAAAATAAAAGTTTGATGAAATAGTCTTCCCCCAAATTACAAACCTTTGCTCTTTCACACTATCAAGAGAATGAAAGCTACATATTAGAAAGAGGATATTTGTAAATCATGTATCTGGCAAAGGACTTAGATCCCAAATAATAAATAACTCTCAAAACTCAATAAACTATTTTAAAAATTAAAGTGCGAAGAACTTGAACAGACACTTCAGCAAAGGGGATAACAGGATGACAAAGCACATGAAAAGATGCTCAACATTAATCATTAGGAAAATGCAAATTAAAACCGTAATTCAATAAGGTTCTATACTTGTTAGAATGACTAAAGTAAAAAATACTGACAATGCTGCATGTGAAAAAGAATGCAGAACACCTGGAACTCTCGTATCTTGCTGGTGGGCATACAAAATGATACAGGCCCTCTTGGTATTTCTTATAAAGTTAACACATAGGTACTAGTAACCCTGCTCTCCTGAGCATTAATCCTACAGAATTAAAGTTTATGATCACATAAAACCCTGCATACAAAAATTCATAGCAGCTCTAATAGTGAAGCCACCAAACTGTTCTATTGTTCAACTGTTCTATTGTCAAATAAATTGTGGTACATCCATGCAAAGGAATACTATACAACTATAAAAAGATTATTATAGATTATTGATATTTGCAACACACTGGATGAAATTTAAAGACATTGTACTGAGGAAGAGAAGCCATCCAGAAAAGTTGTATACTCTGTGATTTCATTCCTATGAAATTCTTGAGAAGACAAAATTACAGATATGGAGAACAGATCAGGTTAGAGATAGGAAGTTGTGAGGGTAAAGGGATAGCAGGGGGAGATTTTTGGGTGCAATGGAACTGTTCTGTGTGCTGTTTACAGTGGTGATTACATAAACACATCTATAGATGTGTTAACATTCATAGAACTGTGCGTCAAAAGGAAAAAAGTCACAAACAGAGGCAGAACCATATTTTTAAAACTTTCATGTTTTGGTAATAATATATTCAGAGGCCAACCTAATTCTGCTCAAAATGTTCTATGGGGATTTTTCTGTTTTAATTATGTGAAAAGATCCGTGTAGAAAAGCAAGTTGCTTTGTGAAGACAAAATAGAGAAAACAGAAGTCCAAGAGAGCTCAGAAAGCCTTCAACTTCCTTTAGTTGGTTTGTGTATATAGAAGGGGGCTTAACATTCAGATTTACAGGGATGAAAGAGCTGAAAAAATTGAGTTTATTAGTGACTGGCCAATCCAGACCATCATGGAATAGTGTGTTACTCTTTGGTGATTGGGAATTTTGTAGATGAGTAAAATGTAAAAGCAGTCTAATTTTCAATTATTTATTATAATTTTTACATCCTCTTCCATTAATCTTATCTCTCAGTATTAAAAAATCAATATAGAGAGATTGCTACCTCTTCTTGTGAATACTTTAATGAAAAGTGATGTAAAGACCAAAAATAGGTTGTCAATCATGCCATTCTCCTTGTACCCCTAAACTGGGAAGATGGAGGCTTAGCAAGGTGATACTCCTACCCCCTAGTGTTAGTTGTGAGAATTGTAGGTATAATAAACCTCTAGAGGTTAGGGATTATTAGCAAACCCACAAGATAAGAATTTTTTAAAAAATATTTTTAAAAGGTTGCACAAAGCATATAAACACATAAAACCATGGGAAACAAAAAAGAATAGGTGACCCAGGAAATATTTATCCAAGAAACCTAAAGTAGGTAGGTATGCTAATTCTTGCTCTCTTCCCAGTTCGAAAATTGGATAAACAAAACAATAGATCTCTCAGAAAAGTAAGACTAGATGAGAATTTCCTCAACGTTATAAAGTGCATTTTTAATTATACTCTCTAGCATAACTAACATCATGCCTAATGGTGAAAGGCTGAAAGTTTCCCACTAAGCTCAGGAACAGGGGCATGAATTCATTGTGTTCTTTTCAGTAGTGTTACCAAAAGTATGTTGTCCATGAAATAAGAGAAGAAAATAAGTAATGGGCATCCAGATTGTAAAGGAAGTAATGCTATCTTTATTTGCAGATGACATAATCTAAATAAAAAATCCCATGCAAGATATCGAAAAGCTACTAGAATAAGTTTAGCAATAAGACACAATGTATAAATATCAATTGTACTTCAATATCCTAGCAACAAACACTTGGAATTTTACTTGTAACATTTTCAATAGTATCAAAATATGAACTATTTAGGGATAAACTTTATGAAACACAAAGCATGACAGAAAGAAATTAAAGAAGAACTAAATAAGTGACGAGATATTCCTTTTCCTTTATTAGTAATATTAACCATACAAAGTAATGGACAAGAACGGAATCAAATTTTCCCACAAGATCAACATTGAACCTAACCATTGATTTGGTTCTCATCCAATTCAGTTTGTGACCAGAACTGTGGAAAGAATTAAGTCTGTGAACTGAGGCACCACCATACAGTGGCATTTTATACATGCATATAACATATTTCGATCATATATGGCTTCCTTAAGATCCTCACTTGTCCTTCCCTCCCACCTCCCCTGACTTTCTTCCTCTTTTCTAATATTCTCTTTTTGGAGAGATATTCTTTGTTCATGGATTTTAAAACAATATTTTAATTTGTTAATCTTACCCAAATTGATGTATATATTCTATGCAATACAGACTGAAATTCTAGAAAGTTCCTTTGGACAACTTGAGAAGCCAATACTAAATTTATAAGGAAATTCAATGAGTTTAGAATAGCCAAAACATTTTTGCAAAGAACAAAGTTGGCCACTGAACCTGTCTGTTAGAGAATTTAAAACATATAAACTGCAGGAGGAAATGACCCTTGTTGTACTTTGCAATGGTGGAAACAAACTAAAAAATGTTTTTCAGGTCTAATATTCCATTTTAAGACACACACATGACTATACATGTGGATGATATATTTAAATAGCACATCATTTGAGAAAAGAGCACAGTAATTGGGAGAGGCTAACCTGGAAAAGAAAAGGGCTTATAAAGACTGTATAGGAAAATACAAAGGGCTGCTGTAAGAGAAGACAGTGTAGTTTCAGAAGAGTGAGCCCCGGAGACAGAGGTTGATGTGGGTCAGTGTGCGGGAGAACTTTATAAACCGAATGGACGCTGAGAGGTAGTGGCGCATGGAGGCGTTCAAGCAGATGCTGGAAGCCCCCATCCTGTAGATCATCATCTCTCAGGTGCAATCTAAGGTTCACTTGCAGCATAGCATTAGAGAGGTGGTTCGAAATTTAATTCTTGGATCTTAACCTACACCATGAGTTTTAATCTCTGGGAGTGGTGCCCAGGAATCTGCATTTACCTTTGCAGGCGGGCCATATGTTCATAAAATTTAGAAACTGCTGGTTAGGATGATTGACAAGGATTCTTGTAAATTCAAAGAATCTCAAATTTTCTCTTTCCTTTCCTAAAAGTCTCCTAGCATTCATTTTGTTGGATATATACGAATAAGAGCCTTCCTATAATTTGCAATTAACTCTGTCTTTCAAATAACTCCAGGAGAAGGGAAACCTTGAAGTACAAACTCTGGGAAAGGTTTAATTGTGTGATGACTCAGTGTGTTCTCATGTGTGATGGTTATCATGGTAGAACATCAAGATTGCATACTGATTGCTACCTTCACTTTATTGCCAGGTTTTCAGCAATTTGCGGACCAACTGTAGCCTCAGACTAAAAAAGAAACAGACAGGTAAAGACTCTACCTCTGAGGACATTAAGATCACAACCTAGGCTATATAAAAGCTGTTGACTCGGTTTTTTCAAAGTCACAAATCTTGGCTAGTGAAATCGTCAAACAAGATCCCTAAATGTAGTCCATGGATTTGGGATTGCATCCATAAAAATAATATTTTTATTTTCACATTAAGAAAAAAATAAATAATTGCCACCTGAAATCCAAATATAGTTTCTTGGCAAGAAGAAACATATCATTTAGTTACAGTGCATATACAATTATGCATCTCGTAAACATTATTTAAAACATCTCCATCCTCCCAGCATTCCTAGGTACACAATAGCAGCAGAAAGGGTAGAGGTACCCCTACAGAAGCCAAACAAAAGCAAAAATGAAATAAAACAAACAAACAAACAAACAAACAGGAGATAACTTTACTAACCCACATAATTTTATGTGGTTTAATGAGTAAATTCAGGCATATTTATGATTGCTAGGACTCTGGATTGCTAGGTCTCTGGATGAATTCTTTTATCTTTATGAAATGATCTTCTTTGACTCAGTAAATATTCCTTGTCATGAAGTCAGTCAAATCTGTCTGATACTAACATAGTTTTACTAGGTTGCTTATACTTAGCATGTACATGGTATATCTTTTTCTGTTTTTTCACTTTCAACCTGTGTCTTTTTACTTACAGTAACTCTCCTGTAAACAGCATTAGTTGAGACTTAGTCTTTGTTACTATTTTCCTATTCTGACAATCGGGGACAATTTAGCCTATAAATTGGAAGTTTTAGTTTATTCACAATTCATCTAATTATCAATATGGATGGGTTTAACTCTACTACTTTGCTATGTGTTTTTAAAATTTGTATCTTATGTACTTTCTCTCTCTCTCTCTCCCCACCCCCCTGTAATCAAGTAATTTTCAGTATTTAATTTGGTCTTCTTTGTTGACCTTCTTTATAACTTCTTCTAGGAATGAACAATGTACATGCTTCACCTATCAGATATATATACTACTTCATGGATAATGTAAGGACCTTGCAATAGAGTTTTTGCTTTGGCTCTCTCATTGTTCTATTGTCATGTATTTGACTGCCCCATCCATACATTATAACCCTTCATAATATATTATTTGCTTTAACTATTAATTAACTTATAAAGTATTTCTTTAAAAAAGAAATCTTTTACAATTGCTCACATACAGTCACAGCCATACAATGATGTTTTGATAAATAATGGACCCATATGTGTCAGTGGTCTCATAAGATTATGATGAGGCTGCAAAATTCCTATCACCTAGTGATGCTGTAATTGTAAAATTATAGTACAACACATTTCTCATGTTTGTGGTGGTGCTGATGTAAACACACCTACTGTGTTGCCAGTTGTATAAAAGCATAGCATATATACTTGTGGGTATGCACAGTTCATACTTGGCAATGGTAATAAAAGACTATGTTACTAGTTTATTTACTATGCTATGCTTTTGATTATTATTTTAGAGTGCACTCCTTGTAGTTAGAAGTTAACTGTAAAGCATCCTCAGGCAGGTCTTTCGGGGGGATTTCAGAAGACACGGTTGTCACAGATGACAGCTCCATGCGTGCTATTGCCCCTGAAGACCTTCCCGTAGGATGAGAGGTGGACATGGAAGCCAGTGGCATTGAAGAACCTGGCCTGTAGAGGTCTAGGCCAGTTCACGTGTTTGTGTCATGGTTTGAAATGCAAAAGTTTGAAAAATAAAAATTAAATAGAAAAAAAAATCTTGCCTACTATGTTCCTTCACTGTTGTCTGCTCTCATGCTGTGGATGGAACTTTGTCCTATTTTTTCTTGGCCCAAACTCGCCCTGCAGAGGCTGTTCCTTTTCCTACCTTTAATAACTGTAAAACTTCACTACCATAAGAAATCTTACAGAATAAGGATATCAAGAAAGAAAATATACATATTTGAATAGCTATAAAATGTGTTTGTTTTAAACTATTATTACAGAAGAGTCACCTTTTTCCAAAAATAAAAAAGGTTATAAAGTAAAAAAGTTAGAGTAAGTGAAGGCTAATTTATTACTGAAAAAAGAAAAAGTGTTTATAAGTGTAGTTTAGCCTACACACTCCCCACTCACTCTCACGTAGCAGCTTCTGGTCCTTCATGCTCCAATCCTGATAAATGCCCTACATAGGTGCCCCAGTTTTTATATCTCTTGTGTTTTTTACTGGATCTTTTCCATGATTAGCTATGATTAGATGCAGAAATACTTACCCTTGTGTTACAATTACTTATAATTACGCATACAGCAATCTTCTGGAAAAGTTTGTGGTCTAGCGGCAACAGGCTATTCCTAGCAGCAGTAGGCTACACCCTGTAGGTTTATGTAGGTCTGTGCTACATTGTTCACATGAGATCAAAATCATCGAACTCAAAATTGCTCAGAACATATACCGTCATTAAGTGATAGACAAATATGTTTCCTGCCTTTCTGTAGCTCTGAATTTCCAACTGGTCACATTTCCTCTCAAAGCACTTTTAGCATGTAAAATTTTAGAAAACTAAAAAAAAATTTGTTTAGACATTTAGAATCTTCAGTTTTTTATATTAGTTCTGCTGGTGCAAATAGTCTCATAGTTTATCTGTCTACAAGGTCTTTTACGTACTTTAATTTGAAAAATAATTTAACTGATATGAAATTCTAGATGATGAGTTTTTAAAAGATGTCCCTCTACTGACTTATGGTTTCCACTGCTTTTGAAATTGTCAGTTACTGTAATCATTGTCTTCTGTGTTTACTGTGTCTGTTTTCTCTGGCCTTGATAAGATCCTTTTTATTTATTCTTGGTTTGTGACAGTTGATCTATGATGTGTCTGGTTGTGGTTACCTTAATATTGACGCTGCTGGGGTTCATTCAACATCCTTGATTCATGGGCTGCAGATTTTGTTTTTTAATGAATTTTGAAAATATCGAGTCATTATTTAAAAATTTTTTTTTCCTCTCTGTTCTTTTTTCTCTCTTTCTGGAGATCAATTTACACTTGTGTGAGGTCACTGACATTATCTCACATGTCCTTGAGACTCTGTTCATTTCTTTCCCTGCCTCTTTTCTCCCCTCTTCTTTTCTGTTTGAAAGCGCTCCACTGATCTGCACTAAAGTTCAGTGATTTTTTTTTTGCTGTTCTCTCAATAGGTGAGAAAAATCACATTTAGTGGTTTTTAAAATATCAGAGAGTATATTTTTCATTTTGAGAATTTCCATTTGTTTCTTTTCAGTCTATGAATTTCTTCTGAAATTTATATATTTTGTGTAAGTAGTTATGCTATATTAATATTGATAATATTTATATTAATACATCCTTACAGCCTTTTCAACCTAAATATAATAGATATTTTAAGTCCTTGTCTGTTAATTTCAACTTCTAAGTCAGTCTATTCCTACACATTGACATTTCATTGTGCATCACATTTTTACATTTTTTTTGCATGTCTAGTAATTTTTAGTTGTATACTGGACATTGAAATGATACACCATAGACACTCTGTAATCTGTCACCTTTTCCTGAAGATCGTCAAATTTTGTTCAGGCAAGCAATCAAATTACTGACAAATCATCATTAACTTCTGAAGGTTTGGTTTCTTGCTAAATTGGATTAATTTTCATTTTCCCTTAGCCTCAAAGTGAACCCGTTAGTTGTTATATGGACTTCATTCTTAAGGACTCTGGTGTTTCAATGGGAGGTCTAAAGTGTTTACTAAACTCTTTCACCTTGTCAAAGACTCAAACTCCCAACTCTGGTTTTCACATGCTTTCAGCAGCTGAAATCTTTCCTTAGGTTTTTTAAGCTTCCTGGATGTTATGCGTCCCCTGGGATCTTTGGAATCCTACTCAGGCATTCATGGCTTAGAAGCCAATTAAGCAGTATTTTTCTTTTAGAAAGAAAAATATTTCATGATCTCGCTTATATGTGGAATATTTTTTAAAGGAGCTCAAATATACAGAGAGACTGACCCACTAGTGGGGGTAGGGGGAGAAATGGGGAGATGTAGATCCAGGGACACAAGATAGCAAGGATGTAGAATGAATAAGCTTGGAAATCTTACATGCAACATAGTAGATGATGTTAATAAAATTATATTGTGCTGGAGATTTTTGTTAAATAAGTAGATTTTAGCTGTTTTTGCCACTAAAGGGAATGTAAGATGTTAGACATGTTAACCTGCTTCGCTATTGTAAAAAAAAAAGATATAGAGATAGATAAAGTTCATATTGTAAACCTCAAATATACACAATACATTTATTTTGTTTTAAAAAGAAGCCAATTAAGGATTCGAAGAGAGTTAATGTAAAGATTTCGGCTCTCACTACCACGGCTTCCTCCTTTCTGGGATTCCTTCCCTCAGTTTTCAGCCTTTCTGTCTATGAAATCCTCTTTTCTCTGTCCCTCCAGTCCAAGAAGACTGGATTTGCTGCTTAGGTTCTAGCACTCTGGGTAGCACCCATCCGGGGACTGTGCTCAGGGGACAAACTCCCTTCTTTCATAGGTCAGATACTCCCATTTCTGCCTACTTCTGGCCATTCCTAATGCTGTCAATAGTCATTTGTTACATTTCATCCAGAAGTGAGCATTTTTGTCTGCAAGACCATTGGTCCAATGCAAACTGCTGTGGTTTTGTGCAGCTTGGGGCTCTAATGTGCAGTTTTTACATCACCTGTCCCGATTCCTTCGCAGTGTCTTCTTCCAGGGACTATTTCCTATCCGTAGTTCAGAGATTACAATCTAATGGTGTGTGAAACTGCTCCAAACTCCCTGTAACTATCAAACTAATTATTTTGTGCTATAAACAGCTAATCCAATTACAGTTTATCACTTTCATCATTTTCACATTTTTGTGTTAAAGGAAATGTGTTATCTAGTCAAACTCAAAAGGTGTGTCTGAAACAAAGCTCCAGCAAACCAGTGCGACTATCTTTAAGCACGATAGCTCCTTTTTGGTACAAGATACTTCGAAAATGAGCTTCTATTTTTATTTCATTCCACAGTAATGGCAGAGAGGAATGAACTGGTAGACCAAGTCTCACGTAAGTCCGTGGGAGACAGTAAATGACCTGTCTTCCTGACTGTGGGAGAAGGGCAGCAGGCTAGGAGCGAGCAGATTTTTCTCTTCAGGTTGAGCCTATGCCCCATGGAGTGAAGAATCTCTCCTGATACTGAAGTCTGCACGGCGATAGCAACTGGGCTTCTTCAACTTCTTTTAAGGCTGTAGAGTAAATATGAGGCAGACTGAAATCTAGGGTGTCATCTGACTCTTTGAGACAGCCTGGAACCTTTTGCATTTTATTGATTGATTGTGGTACTGGGGATTGAATGCGGACCTTTGCACTCAGCTACATTCCACAGCACTTTTTATTTTTTATTGTAAATCAGAATTCTGTTAAATCACTAAGTTGCCCAGGCTGAGTTTGAGCTTGTGACTCTCCTGCTTCAGCCTCCCAGAGTGCTGGGATTGCAGATAGCCTGTGATTGTGGGAGGAGGCTGACTAGGAGTTGGGCGTCTTAGGCTATGATCTAAGATCACTATCAGGGAAACCACTGGTAAGCCGTCCTGTTCAAATCTTGTTTTCTCCTGTCTGTAAAATGTAACAAAACTTCACAAGGTCTCTCAGAGGGTGATATTAAAGATAGTGTGAAAGCATTTTGAAAATTATTAGGTATTAAACAAATGTAATCGTTTTTAAAAATTAATAATATCTTCCCCATTCTACAACCCCCTTTCTTGACCAGTACGGAGAAAAGTAAAAGTATCACAGGTCCCTCCTATGGTTCTGAATGGTTTGGGTGTTCTCTAGAAGTTCATGTGCTGGAAGCTTGGTGGCCAGTGTAATGGGATTGAGTGGCAGTGTATCTTTAAGAGGCGTGGCCTAGTGGATGGGGATTATGTGATGGAAGCACTTCTCTCAGAAGTGTTAATCACTTCTGCAGAATTGGTTATTATAAAGCAATGACGTTCCCATGCCCTTGGCCAAACTACATGCAACCATATTCCTTTCTTCTTGCAGTATGGGATTCTCACCAGACCCCAGCAACACACTATTTAGACTTTCCAGCCACCAGAGTCAAGAGCAAAATAAATCTATTTTCTTTATCAAGTATCCAGCTTCAAGTATTTTGCGATAGCAACACTAAACAGGCTAAGTCCCTATCTTGAGTAGATTATCACAAGGTCACCAATACCTTGCTGAATGTCACTTGTTCATTTAGGTGATGGAATCTCCATCTGGTTGCACAAACTCATTTGCACACATACTATAATGATTGGTTTACAATTTTTCCCAAGTTATGCACATTCTATTGTATGCAAGCTGTTTTTTTTTTTTTTAGCCTTCATAGTCTGGGTTTCTGATGACTTAAGGGAAAATGAGTTCATTTTTCTGGTCCTAAAGGTTCTCAGTCATTTGCAGCACATTTCCTTTCCTCATGGAATCGGTACAAAGAAATCCATGACACAGTTCAACAAAACAACAGAACCCTTCCAATGAGCAAGTTTCTTAAGGGCCCTGAGACTTGGTTTCCTTATGTGTAAAATGAGAGAATTATTTTGTACATTCCTTTCTAGATGATCAGTCTTGTATGAAAACATAAATGCACAAGTAGCATCTGACATCCTTTGGTGGAACTGACATGCAGAGAAAATTTTATTTAGGTAATCGGTGAAATATAAGTTCCTTTTCTTTGTCATGTTGCCAAAATAAACTGAAGTTTATTTTTTGGGAGAGGAGTCTTGTACATCTTAATCGATGTTCTGAAAGATTAACATAAGTTTTAACTTAATAATATATAACTCTACATAAAATAAGTTCAAATTTAGCAGCACTGCCAATAAAAAGGAAGAGAAAACCTGAAGGACTAGCAATTACAGTAGAGATGTGACATAATCAGTAACACAGTTTCCATGTGGCCTGGGAGAAATTAATATATGTCTGGAACAGTGATGGTGAAACTTTTAGAGATGGAATGCCCGAATTGCAACCCCAAACCCACTTATTTACCTCAAAGGGGCAACACTGCAATGAAACCTGAATATTGACCAGCCATGGGAAAGCCTGGACAAGTCGCAGCTAAGGAGTTGGCACCCATGATGTCATTGCCCCGTGCCTACTCCTTCCGAGCATTCGCATAGCCCCTGTGTGTGCTGTCCAGTGCTAGGCTGTTGGGGTGATGTTGAGGTGACTTGGCTGGTGTGCTGACAGAGACCTCTACACAGAGCCTGACACAGCATGCGTGCCATAGATTCACCCCTGCTGGTCTAAAATAACTGTTTTCTCTTGCATTCAAATAGGCCCCTCCAATTGTTGAGGGCCCTTTGAAACACTGATATGACTGTAACAATTCACCACTGCCACTGAACTCTTTTCAAGAATGTTCTCCAAGCTCTTCCTCCACCTCTTGCTGCCTAGCTATCTGTTATCAACTGTTTTATTTATTTATTTTTGTGTGTGTGATGCTGGGGATTAAATTCAGGGCCTTCTTCGTTCTGGGTGTGTGCCGTAGCACTGTGTATACCCCCATCCTTCACTGCTCTGCTTTTAATTCTCAGCTCAGACATCCCTCTTGTAGCCTTCTCTTGTCCTCTTCTCCACATTATCTTCACCACTGCAGTTATGTTGTTTTAATAAATGCAAATTTAAGGCCATGCTGCATGTTTTTATCTGTAGTGTTTTGTGGTCATTCAGTTCTAAATATTTCATAAGTTCCATTATTATTTATTCTCTGGTTCATTCATATTTATAAGATTATTTTAGTTCCCCAACATATGGAGTTTTTCTGGCTCTTTTGTTGTTCATCAGTGTCTAATATTATTGCATGGTAGAAAGATAATGTAGTTTGTGTTATCAATTCTTTGGTATTTCTTCAGATTTTTTTTGTGGTCTGTTATGTGGTCACTGTTTCTGATGGTACTTGAGAGGAATGTGAATATTTTATTTGAAGAATGAAGGCTTCCATATAGGTCTTCTTTAATCTAGCTTGGGAATTGTGTTGTTCAAAATGTCTAAATTTTTTTCAAAGCTACTTGACTGGTTTCTGAAAGAGGCATGAAAAATATTCTCTATTAAGGTAGATGTGTCAAATTTATTCAATGAATTAGGTTTTTTTAGCAACATACAAATTATGCACTGCTATTACTTCTCTGTGAATTTCTCTTCATTAAATCATGACCTTCTTTATTCCAAATGATGACTTTTTTTTGCCTGAAAATAGTGTGTTCTGTCAAACAACAATCTTTACCTGTTTTGCTCTTTTTTGTTCTTTCAATCTTCATGCATTATCATATTTTAGGTATCTTATATAGACACCATGCAGAGAGAGATTTTGTTTTCTAAAAGGAGACTGAGGAGCTCTACCTTTGAACAAATTGGTTTCATCAGCGTATTATTACTGATATGTTTAGGTATTTTCTACTGTATTTTGTTTTATTCTATTTATTATGCCTTTTCTTAGCTTATTTTCCTCTTTCTTTTGTATTAGATCAACCCAGCTTTCTTTAATCGTATCTTTCTTGTGTACTTTTATCCCCACCCCATTCTTTGAGAGTTGTGCTCAAATTTTTAAAAGCATACTAGCTTAAAGTCCAAAGTGAACTGGTCTCCGTCTTCCTCCTAAATAAGAGAATGAATTTGGATTTTATAATTTCAGTCTCTCCCACTTCCTTTGTCCATATTATTGTCTTCTAGCATTTTAGTTTCTTGTTATTTGAACAACCCCTTAATTGACCTCTTTTTAAAAAAAATAATGCATTGTAGTGTTATGAATATTCTTCAGATTTCTTTGATCATCATCCTTTTTTCACCCCATTCTCACCTCGAGTTTAAAATTCCTATTTCCTGAGGTATATCTATAATAATTTCTTTCAGGGAAGACCTAAAGTTGGTAAACTCTTTCAGCTTTTATTTCTTGGAAAATGCCTACTTTCTTTGCTTCACATTTCCAGGATAATTGAGTTTGGATTATTATTGTAGGTTAATGTTTATTTCTCTTCACATTTGAAGATATTATTCTGTTAGGCATCTATTTTTGCTAATAAGGAATCAGCCCTCAGTTTAATTTGTAGTTTCCTATGTAGATAACTGCATATTATTTTATGAAATGATCATATGCTTTTATTCCACATATTCCTGAAGCAGTGTTTCATTTTCTTCTTTTTTATTTTATTTTATTTTATTTATTTTTTTTTTTTTGGCAGAGTGAGTTTTGCAGAGTCCTGTGAGAATCTGATAGCAGAAGTCATCTCCCATGGTCCCTTTATATGAGATCAGAAGGTTTGGAGATTCCTTGAAGTCTATCTTTTAATCCTGTTAAGGATCTCTGTGTACAATTGCTGTAAAACAAACAAAAATAGGAGTCAGTAGGTATTTGTTAAATTAATGAATTAATGGGTGCAAATCTGGATAGTGAAGGAGTAAGTCCTAGGGAATCCCGGGTCATGTTTTCAGACCTCCTGCCTGTTACTCCATTTAACATTGCCAAGAAAGATTATTTTTCAGTTAGTGAAAATATTATAATGTGATTAGAAAAATAGAGCAAATACCACTTCTTAGAGATATATCTCTAATTTAAAGGGATAATTTGACTATTAATAGTACTCTGTCAAAAAGTTAGCTAGTGTTTCCTTTTTTTTCATTAGTACGTGTTTGCTGTATATGTTTACAGTCCTTGCATAGAGTTGGTATCGTACATAACACATCTTTTTTCCTAGTTTTTAGTCTCCAAAGGACTTCCACATGTATCCTTTTAATTCAATTACTCATCAAGTGAGCCTAATTAAGCATTATTTTTAACCCCCCCCCCTTTTTTCAGCTGGCGATGCCCATGCTGTGAGGAATTTCAATGGTTTGCTTGAAGTCACACCTGAGTAGCTGGACTCAACTCAGTTTCCACCCTGTCCTTTCTGATTTCTCTTGGCCATCGCCTTGCTTTTCATCCTCCATTTCCTTTTACCTTAGTCCATCTGGGCTTCTGTCATGCAGCAGCCTGACTTGGGGGGCCAGCGGACAGCTGAAATTCATTTCTCAAAGCTCTGGAGGCTGAGAGAATGAGATCAGAGTGTGGGTGTGATGGGCTTTTAGGGAGGGCCTGCTTCCTATTTCATAGGTGGCCGTCTTCTCACTGTGTCTTCACATGACTGAAGGGCGAAGGTGCTCTCTGGGATGTCTTTTAAGGGCACTAATTCCATTCACGTGCACCCTTCCCTCTTGACCCAATTGCCTATTAAGCTTCATAGCATCACATAGAGGGTGGAAATTTCAATGCATAGATTTTGGGGAACACAATCTATGGTACCCCTGTCTCAGAGGTGCCAGACACCAGTGTGCAGCATTTGTGCATGCCAGTAAAGGGAGCCATGGATGAAGGAGGGGATTCAATGCCTCCAGAGTGGTACTTCTGCCCTACCAGTCCTCAGGTGTGCGCCATGTGGACTGAGGAGAAAAGGAAGAACAGGGCTCGGGTGATTGTCTTGGACAAATGCTGCATGCCACAGAACAGATAATAAATTTCCAAGGAGATTGTCCCTAACCTCGCAATGACCTCACATCTGACTGCTTCCTGCTACCTTCATGGGTGCCACCCTTTACTAACCAGGCTGTGCTGCTGAAGGCCTTTCCATTAGGCACACTGCTCACATTTTTATTATTTGGAGCTGCCATTTAAAATCTAGCCAGCATCAGCTGGAATTCTTCAAAGCATTCACGCTAACTTTTCTCTTCTCTTAGTTGGAGTGCAAATTGGTGCAACTTTTCAGGAGAAATGTTTGGTAGTATAAAGCTGAAGGTACACAAATGCCACAGTCTACAGTTCCACTCCTAGGTGTGGATGCCCAAGCGAGAGGCGTGCATATGTTCACCAAGAGATATATACAACGCAGTTCAGGGTAGATTTATTCATAATACTGTCCATCTAGAAACTATCCAAACACCTATTAACCGTAAAATCATAAATCATGATGTGTTCACACAATGGGGTATCATTTGACAATGATGTTAAGCAAATTAAAATATAGGCGAATCTCATGAACATGGTGGACTAAAGCAGCTAGACACATGCAAGCACACACTGTTTGGCTTCATTCAAATTTAATACAAAACAGGTGAAATTAATGTCTGCTGGTAGAAGTCGGGACATTAGCTACCCTTGGAGGAAGCAGAAACTGGAATGGAGCACAAGGAAAGTGTCTGGTGTCCTGGTAATATTCTATTTCTTTCTGTGTGTTCTGGTTCCCTAATAGTGTTCAGTTTGTGAACTGTCCAATTATGACATGCTTACTTTTCTATGTATATATTATATATCTAATAGAGTTGAAAATAGTTTCCTCTGCCCTAAGTTAATCTAAATAGACATGTCCCAGGACTTACACATACCACACAAGATTATGTGAACTTAAAGATCCTAATCATTCCTTAAAAAAAAGAAAATCAAAGTAAGTCATTGTTATCTGCCAGCTGAGACCAGAACTGTGCCTGTAACTTGTTCATTTCATGAGATATTATGTCCATGCCCTTCCACCACACCACACAAGATCAGTAATGGAATTATGTAAATACAATAGCCAGCCCTGATGAAACAGCAATTATATATCTTAGCAGCTGTGTGCTTCTGTTCCTGTTAGATAATTAGCCAGAAAATTGCATAATTATTTTATGGAGCATTTGGTGATTTAACCATTTAACTCTGAAGGCTGATCCAAAAGTCATTAAACCGTTTAAAGTGGTGAAGATCACAGTTGGTGCTTCTTCGGCAAACCTAACAAAACCCAAATGGCTTCGGGATTCCATGGATCTCTTCTGTGTCACCAATCATTGCAGCTGGCAGGTTTGAGCTGGCTTTCGCTTTTTAAATTTTTATTATTTTCTCTCTAAAGGACATGTGTGTCAAGTCTTTTAAAATGATATACAACCAAAATGAGTCCTCGGGCTTGCCACTGCTCTCTCTGATCAGATGAAAGTGCACATGAATCACTGCTGTGGTTATTACATCCATGTGCTTTTTCCCTGCTTGTGAATCGGGAGCACGGAGAGAGGGAAATGGAAAGGCAAAAGCAAAGAAGGGAAAATTCCCCTTGGAGGTTGTGTTGAAAAATACTTTTGGCCCACCGAAATACTACCAAACTTGTAGCATTCTGGCACCTTTTCTAATGTCATAATAACAATGTAATGGACAACACGAAGTCTCCATAGGAGATATTTTCCTTTTTGTCTTAGCTGGCAAGACACTGGCAAGACCAGTGAAGGCACATTGATTGGTTAGAACATTCGACTTGGAGTTTGAATCCTTGCATTCAACTTCTAACTCTGTCCTTTTTGTAATGTGCAACTCTCAAAGACTCAGCCTTGCCTCTAATGGGAACCCTGGAAGCAATTAGAGTCGTGCTTAGAGCTCAGATTAGAACCAAACTGTGTGTGCTTGCATCTCAGCTCTGTGCTTCCCAGCTCTATGACCTTGGGCTTGTAGTCACTTGCCCTCTGCACTTCTGGTTAGCTTTTACAGTACCTTTGACCTCATCTGGTGGATGAGGACTTGTCTTACATACTTCGTGCTGTTATAACAAACTACCTGAGACTGGGCAATTTATAAACAGCAGAAATTTATTTCTCTTAGTTCTAGAAGCTGAAAAATCCAGACCAAGGCCCACATTCTATCTCTGTGCTACATTCTCACAGGGTGGAGGAGATGGGACAAATGTCCTTACCCCTTCAAGCCCTTTCATAGGGTGATAATCCCATCCATGAGCGCTTTGCCCCCATGACTCAATCACCTTCTAAAAGCCTTATTTCTTAATATTTTCATACTGGTGATTACATTTCAGTTTACAAATTTGTGGGGGGCGGGCACATGCAGACCATAGCAGGTTTAGATGAGCTAATGCATGTGTGGGAAGCACTTAGAACTGCCTGGCACAGAATAAGCACCTTATAGATGGTTTCTATTGTCATTTCTACTTTGAACTGTTATTTTGGAGGCTAAAATAAAACTATGCATCTGAAAGTGCTACTTAAACTGTAGATCCTACAAAAGATGATTCCCATAATCCTGTAGTTCCTAAGGATGACCTCAAATTCTCCAGGGAATAAATCGGAATAAATTAAAAATCAAATTTACTAAACGTATTTTTCAGATTAGTACCCCTTAGGGAAAAAACCCAACTGCATAGCTGCCATTAATTAAGTCTTCACGGAGACTACTGCAGGCACAGCTCAGCTGGAAGACAGCAAATGAATAGTTAAAGAGAATGAAAGGTGGGGAACTATTGCTCAAGAAACACATGCTCTGCCATATTTAAAACATCCCCTTGGGAGTCACTGATAACAGGTATAAGGTTTCCTTGTAGAGTGATGAAAATGTTCAAAAACTGATCATGGTGATGTTTGCACCACTCTGCAAAAATACTAATTCTATCAGATTGCATGTTTTACCCGGATGAACATGATAGTACGTGAATTAGACAAAAATAACTACCCTTTACATTGAACTCATGTCATATTTTTAAAAATGCAGAGAGAATGCATTTGGTCTCTTCTGGAGTGGAGCTTGGCTGCCAGCACTAGCACCAGGGCTGAAGCATGGCCACCTGCTAAGTGGCCGTGACAAGGTCTGCAGCCCCTAACACACTAACACCCCTCCCAACCCGGGGCAGACAGGAAATGCAGTCAATTTCTTCCTTTTATGTTTTCCATTTTTTTCCCGAACAAGAGCAAGTCTTGAAAGGCCAAGGCCACCTCAAGGTTATGTCCCATTCCTATTGTCAGAACAAACCCAGGTTTTCCCACAGGTGGCAGATGGCTGGGGAAAGGCAGGGGTAAGTGGCCAGGGGACTGTGGTGGGGAGTTGCCCAGAGGGCCAGAGGTTCCTTCCAAGGAAAGGAGTCTGTCCTTCTCCCAGGCTTCTGAGTTTTCGCAGGGCCTTTGAAGAGCAAGGAGACTGAGGTCGATGTAGTGGTGAAGGAGGTGTGGGAGGGGTTTCGATGGTGGGTGCCCCACTGGCCACCCTGCTAGTCTTCCAGTTCAGACCTGGCCTAGGAGCTTAGGCCTACAGCAGAGGCCCAAATCTTCAATTTCCAACATAAATAGCAAGAAGCCATCATAAATTGTTTCGCAGACATGGACAAATGAAAGCTTGGCAAAAAGCTCCCAACGCAAAACACCAGGCTGCACTCCCAGGGATGGAAGGAAGACTCACCAGGAAGATTCTCTGGAGGCCTACCAAGGCCAGTTCATGCCAGCTTCCAGCTCTGAAGACTGTTTGAAAGATTTTCTCCCAGTGGGAGTGGAAGGAATCTTCAAAGACAGCAAGCTTCAGAGATGCCCACGAGAATAAGCCTGGTCTCTGCCACGGACTGCTTCAAGCACCTCAAAATGCACCCTTCGTATGTATGGTATTCTGGGCCGATGAGCTTTAATTAATAGCCTATCTTTGTTATTTTTAGTCAAAAGTTTCAAAAAAGATCAAGTTCAAAGATACTTTAAAATATTGAACTAGTGGATAAAAGTTGGAGGAGAAAGAATATTTGCATAGACTCGAAGTATCTCCTTACAAGGTTTTTATTAATTAGAAAGAGAGCAATAGCTTCAAGATGAGGAAGGTCTAATAGGACAAATAGATATCAAGAATGATAATGCACAGAGACAGGGAACATACCTTCTGTGGTTTTCCTGTCAAATATGCCTAACCTGAAAACAGTTATGAGTAAATATCAGGAAAATTCAAATTAAGGGTCATTTTACAAAATAGTTGGTTTATGTTTTTCAGAAAACATCAAGATCCTAAAGGAGAAACAATGACACAGGGCAAGTTCAAGATTAAAGGAGACCGAAGAGTAGTACGTGGTCTCGAATCAAATCCTTTTGCCGTAAATTCTATTGTTTGGATGGTGGTGATGTGTGAGCAAAGTCTGAGGATTAGATTAGAATGCAACAGTGTTAATTCCCTGATTGTAATAATTGTACTGCGCTCATGTAAGAATAAGGCCCTTCTCCTTTTTTTTAGGACCCACACTGGAGGATTCCCAGATAAAGAAGTATCATATCCATAACTTGTTCTCAAATAATTAGAAAAGTGTGTTGATAATAATTATATGATAAAGCAGAAATGCTAAAATGTAAATTTGAAGAATGCAAGCAAAGGGGATATAAGATCTTTTGTACTAAAATTGCAACCCCTTTGGAAGTTTGAAATATTTCAAAATAAAACCATTGAACAAAACCATGAAATTTCCCAGGAGAAAGAAGTGAAATAAATCCTCTCTGGCCTGTTGAATCGGCTTTGTCTGTAGAGACTCCACAAGGAGAATGCAGACTTGGGGAAAGTACTCCTTTCTTACCGGGCCCCACATGCAGCGCAGGGTTCCGCTGCAGCCCCGGATTCCAGAGAGGTCTCTTCCATGAGGCCGCCCTGTGGGTTGCCAGACTCATCTCTTCTCCAAAGGGAGCCAAGCTGTTTAATGGTTTGGAGAATGTGGAACATTCCCCTGACGCTCAACATTTGGAAATAATATCTAATGTGATAGAGAGGCCAGGGACCTTGTCCAAGGAAATTATTTCCCATCCTCCTTCTGTGTAAGGCGTCGAAGAGCTGTTGTTTTGTATTATTAAGATAATGAGATGCAGATGAGAACTTAAATTACAATCCTATAGACTCTTGAAATATTTTCTTACTGAAGCTTGGCTACCTCCTCCCTCTTCCCGTGTCATTTTTTTCTTTACGTGCTTTATGTTTATGAGTTCATTTACTGCTGTTGCCCAGATACAGAAGGAAGACCTTAGGACTTCCTAATTCATTGTTTGCCAAATACTTTTAGAAACTTCAATAGAACATTCTGCCTGCCACCCCCACGTTCACCCCAAGTTGTATTTCTAACTGGTGAAAATAATACAGAGAAAATAAGTGAAAAGAAGAGAAAGAAAAAGGAAAAAGGGAATACATGAGAGAGGAAGAATATTAACAAGTGATTTATATTAATATATCATTTAAACTTGTAACACATTGGAAGACAGTGAAAATAGCAATTGACAGATGGAGACTGAGGTTCAGAGAGAGTAGGAGGTGGGTGATGCCATAGAAACCCCAGCAGTGGAGCAGAGATTCTTATCTTGGCTCACAGAACTCCAGAGACTACGCTGTTTCCACTTACTGGTTAATACCGATGAAATCTGATTTGTTAATTTCTTTTTAAAAATATTTTTAATATAATTGCAGAAAGGTACCAAAACACACAGAAAACACTGAAAAGCACAGTAGAAAATTGCAATAATCCTACCACCCAGTTAGCCTTTTTCTGTTCTTGATTATAGTTTAATTTTAAAAAGAGAAGAGTGGGAAAAGGTTGATCAATAGATAGGAAATTAGAGTTAGATAGGAGTCAGAAGTTCTGGAGTGCTATTACATAGTAATATGACTATAAATCATGGATATACACTGGGTATGTCAAAAACTAGAAGAAAGTTTGGAGGCTGAGAAAGGAGTCACATGAATTCCAGGCCAGCCTGGGTTACACAGTAAATTTAGGACTACGTATGAGACTCAGTCTCAAAAAAACCAAAAAGTGAGCAAGCAAACAAAAAACAAAGCAAAAAACTAGAAGAAAGGATTTTTGAATGTTTTCACCATAAAATGGTAAATGAGGGCTGGGGTTTAGCTCAGTGGTTAGAATGCTTTAGAATGCTTTCCTTGCAAGCACAAGACGCTGAGTTTGAGCCCCAGCACCAAAAAAAAAAAAAAAAAAAAAAAAAAAAAAAAAAAAAAAAAAAAAAAAAAAAAAAAAAAAAAAAAAAAAAAAAAAAAAAAAAAAAAAAAAAAAAAAAAAAAAAAAGGATATAAAATGGTAAATGTTTGAAGAGACAGATATATTTAACCTAATTCAAACACTGCACAATGTACACATGTACCAAGATATTACACTGTACCCCACAAATGTGTATAATTTTTATGCTTTTATGTAGCAGTTTAAAAATTTAAAGTTTAAAATATTATTCACAATTTAACAAACTTTGTATAGTTTTTAAAACAGTCTATTTTTAAGTAGTCTGATGATTAAATATATAATTGTTTTTTCTATATTTTATTCTGCTATTTTACTATGAATAAAATTTTAGAAGGAAAATATGTAACTTTTTTCTTCTTCAATAGCAATTTTTAAAAATATTCTTTCAAAAATATGGCCTTAAAAATATTAATTACATGGGATGAGTTAAATATCTTCCAACTTGCTAACTCTAAAGTTAAAGTTGATATATGAGGTATGAAAAACGTGGTGAATGTTTAAATTTTAAAAATTTTGTTACAGAAGAAGATACATTGCCAGCAAAAGATTAACTCCCCTCAAAATATTCCCCCTTACTTTGAACACACTTATCCATTCAGTTTTGCCACTTTCTGGAGCAATTCTGGACAACTTCTTTCATGAGTGTCTTTAGTTGAATTATTGTGGCTGCCTCAATGCCCCAAATTGATTCAAAATGTTTATTTACTTTTATGGTCATTTTGACTTTGGGGAAGAGCGGAGAAATCTCACATGCCAGATGCATTGAATACACGGATGAGGACACACTATAATATTTTTATTTGTCAGAAGTTTCTGTAAACAATTGATCAGTAAGGGTTGACTGCAAAACATGATGAATATTTAAATTTTAAAAATTTATAATAATAAAAGGCACTGCCATTAACCTCCCTAAAAATACTCTCCCTCATTTCTGACACAACTATCTATCCCATCACTCTTGGCAATGTGTCTTTTATCGTGTTTTGGTTTTTTTTTTTTTAATTTAACCAGGCACTCTATTTTTTGAGCACTTCTTATAAATATGAAAGATAATGGTGGGAACAGTCATCTCTTAAGCTTCATGGGCTATATGTCTGGTGTATCAGATTTGTTTTTACTTTCTTATAATCATCAAAATTGGCTGAGGGTTGGTAGCTTTAATTTCCTACAAAATTTAGAACAAGTTGATTGGCTGGGTCGCTCAGGTGTATTTCTATTTTAAGATTTAGAAATGACCTTGAAAAGAAAGGCTGAGACTGAGAACCATGAACCAAGATCCATTCTGCTTTTTGTGAGCACCCAGCTCAACCGTATTTCCCAGAATTCCTGAGACCAGGTCTAAATTCCTTCCACCAAAATGGGAGCCAAAGTGAAACGCACAACACCCCGGTCTGGGCTCAGAGAAATCTCCCGTTTGCACTGCTTCGTGCTCTTTCGTCTTTGGCAACCTTCAACGCTATGGAAGACGGCAAAGTCTTCTCCGTCAGTCTGTGTTTCCACTGGCTTCGTGGAGCAGAGCGACAGCTCTACCTACTTCTGTCGATCTGAAACCATCCTGCATCAGGATAGGAGCAAAAATTAAATTTCCACTAGACTGAAACTGAATCTTCCGAAAACTGTGAACCAAAATAAAACTCTCCTCCTTTAAATTGTGGGTGCCTACTGTCTGGTCCTAGTGACAGGAAAGTGGCTCGTAGTTTCTGGAAGGAGAGAGCATATTCTCAAACCTTCCTGGTCTGGAGTGCAGTGGCCATAGCTGAAACCAAGATGGCCTTATTTACATCAAATCAACAGGATTGTGCTATTTAAGGTGACGTTTTAGCCACTTCTAAAACATCCCTTCCTATTTTTTTGTGTCTAGGCCAATAATCCCAATTTTGTGTGTTTTTGCCTCTGGTATATTGATACGGACTCTCTCTACCATGAGCATTTGGAAAGTCTCCCATTGGTATGAAAAAGACAGGACCAAGGGACGCATGGTTTGGAAGCCAGGGTAATCAAAAATAGCCTACATTTAACAGAACAACCCAAATCTGATACTAAGTATTGTTGCCCTTTCAAGTAAATTAAATCAGGGGGCTGCATTTTAGGCAATCCAGGCTAGAACTTTCTTTGTAAGCGTGAAGTCTCTATCTGACAGGGATTCAAAACATCCACTCTCTGGACTAAGATATAAATTGGTCAACATGATCTCACAGGATTGCTTGAACACAAAGGCTTAGTGGTGTGAGGGTCTGTGCTTATCTTCACCTTTGCTGGTAACCTGGGTTTCTAAGCCGCCTCTCAGTTTTTCGACATCCAAGAAAGCAGTGACAAAAACATCTATTCAATAATGAAAAGAAATTCAATTATGACACCAATCCATTGGTCCTTCTCAGTTCCCTGTCTAAAGAGCACACTTAATGGTCAGGAAAATGAACTTCAGAGGCAGATTTTGGCTGACTTATTGAATCTCTGTGGGCCTCCTTTCCTCTTCTGTAAAATGAGGGTGGTTATAAATATTACTTTAATATTACTTAAATATAAATATTACTGTAAAATGTAGTTCGATAAAACAATACATATAAAGTGCTTTACAAGCTTCTTGATGCATGATAAGCTCCAAATAAGTAAAAAATAAATAAATCAATCTTGGGATCAATGTGGATAGATACCATCCTATAGTGCAACAATGTAGATTCTGGAGGAAGGCAAGAAGAGTTCAAATCTTAGTATGGTTTTTCTGTTTAAAAGTGATATGACGTCTAATGAGTAACGAATTTTATAAGCTTAATTTGTAAAGCACAATGATATTGATTCAAACCCAGGCTTCTTTACTCAAAAGCTATGCTCTGAACTACTACACTACAGCAATGAAAATGATACCTGCAGGGTTGATAAGTGTACTGCGCTCTGTAGCTAAAGTGACGCTAAAGCTAAAGAATGAATTGCACATGGACAGACAGAGTAGTAGTAGTAGAAGTAGCAGCTATTGTTATTGTCACATTCTTAGCCATCATCATCATTATAGTTTAGATTGGAAACGTCCTCCGAAATTCTCACACGTGCTGAATATGATTGGACCCTGAGAGTGCTGCCTCTGCCATGCCATCCTGTTCCTGTCCTGGAGCCAGCCAACATGGACTAAAACCGTGAGCCGAAATAAACCTCTCCTCCTCCAGGTTGTGAGTGTTGGGCATTTTGTCTCAGTGACAGGAAACTGACTCACTCAATCATCATGATCCAGGCATCCAGGACAGAACGCAAGGCCAGAGCCAGGCATCCCGAGGGGATCAAAGATCACTGGAGTCGAACTGATAGAGGCAGAGCATCTTGGCAGCCAAGTGACTGAGCTAGTCACAATCACCCCAGTTCAGGTTCTTTTTCCATTCAGTGGAAAGAAGAGCAGGGGCGAGGAATATCTAGGTTTGTTTATATGTTGCCTCCGTAAAGAAAGAACACGGCTGTGAAAACCGTGAAGGCCTCTTCTGGTCTTTGACTTCTCAAGCTGCATATCTAATGAAATGATTAAGATACTCTGGTTCTGAGCCATCTAACCTCAGACCTTGTTCTGTCATCTTTCAAATGCTGATAACACCATCCACATCTGCACTTCCGGCAGGACCCACTTCTGTGCATATCAAATGCCTAGGACAGCGTGTTTTTAAAAAAATCAAACAACATGACTTAATTTAGTGGCTGGTTAATCCTGAATTCTCCTAAGTTTAAAGAAAGTTATAATTAACTATTCACATTAATGAATTTAAACCTTCCAGAATGCAGGCATTCCAAGAAGAAATGTCCAGTGGATGATAAGGAGCAGATACCTTAGTCTTTCCTGTTTTAGTCCCAAACATTCTGAACATCAAGGGGAAACAACTTCTCTAGAGGTTTTCAGTCTTCTTTCCTGAAAGCACTATTTCTAGGACATAATGCTATGTCTGTTGAATGCTGGGGAAATGCTGGGAGGGTGGGGACAGGTCCCCAAGGAGGCACCTACCTCTTACTGTTAAGGACTTGTCCTTAAAAATGCAGAGCGGCGGCCGCTCACCAGCTGTCTTGCTGTGGGTGCCCTGCAGCTCCTCACAGAAGATTGCTGGAGAATGGGGAATGCCAAGCTTGTCTCCATGCTCTTCGTATCGAGGAAAGTGCCCAGCAAAGTTTGAAAAATGATGCAAAGAGCCAACGCCTTTGGATTCCCCACAGTACAGTCTGCTCAGCCTCCTCTCCTGCGCTCCCCAGACTGGAATGTGATATACCCAGGAGGGAGCTTTTAGCTTCCCCTTAAGTGTTTCTCCATACTGTCTACCAGCCCGCCCTGGGGAATATATTTTAGCATTAATGAAACTGTAGCCTCTGGCTTTGTGCTTCCACTTCACATTCTCCATTCAACCCTAATCCATATCACCATCGCTCATTACCTTTATTAAGGGTTCATCTGCCAGACCTTTGTCTGTCCGTGCACAACCGCAGATGGATGCCACGCCTGCTCTAATGTGACGGGAAGCTGCGGCCCAAGCGTCCCAGGCCCGGTCTGCACCGCTGATCTCGCCTGGCTCTTGTGCCTCCTGCCTAACACACACACACTCACAACACCCACACACCACTTTCACTCACAGTGTACTATTTTCAGCCGGTTAATAGCCGACCTGAGATTGCAAATACATTAAAGCCATTTCCCAGTTTAGACTCTTCTACCAATTCTTTGGGGTTGGGGGATTCAGAAGCAGGTACTTGGAGTTTCTTTCTGCCTGTAAGTGGGTCGGTAGGAAGAAGGCTGGGATGCGGGTCTGGAACCAGGAGCAGGTTGAGAATATACCACTCTGAGAGGAGTCAGGGCAGAGTGTCTTCAAAGTCACCTTCACCCAGACCCTGCCTGCCTCTGCCTCAAGATAGTTATACTGTAGGTCCCGATAATAATCTCCCAAGTGGAGCAGAAATAGAAACGACATTGAAAATAACGTCAGTGTGAGTGACAGCATTTCTGGAGTGCAAATGTCCCACACAGATGGTAGAACGTATACCCCTCATGCTGCCGATGCTGGCACACAGACTTGGGTGCAGCTTTGGAGAGACAGTGCCCAGGGAACATCCACCTTCCCATCACCTCCCCATGACTTTGGAGATGGCCTTGAAAGAGGTGGGGCCCATCAGGGGGCGCTTTTGGTTGATTTCACACTAGTAAAGCCGTGCTGTAGCATTGAGAAATGCAGGGAAGAGATGAGGTGAAAATACCTTTCTTCTCATAAGAGAAAAAGTTTTCTGTTGAGTTGCTCTTAGAGTGTCAGCAATTTCATTTTTGATTTCCCTGGGCCAAGCCTCGGTCACAGTGCTTTTGCTTCTAATGCTGCCTCACGATCCCCTCACACCACACTTGTCAGCTGGATGGCCGTGCCATCTTAATCCAGATTTCTCAACAACATACTTCCTGCTCTTGACCTGTATAAAATGACAGTTCTTCTGGCTTGCTTTTTACGGAGCCGGAAATGCTGCTGTCTGACTTCTTGAACTAAAGAGTTCACTACTAGTTCACTACTGGGACAGCGCAAATAAAGCCTGGTGCTGGGACATCTTGGCTGACTTGCAAAGAGTGTTGTTTATGAGAGCGCCTTAAGCAGTGATCAGAGGGAGACAGGAGAGTGCTATAAAAAGAACTCTGTGTAATCATTTGGGGTGGAGAGATGAGAAAAATCTGACTGAGGAGACTCTATGCAACATAACTAAACTTCAAATGCACCGAGACGCTTAAATAAATTGATGTTTAAAGTCAAAGGAAAACCAAACACAGGCTAATACGGGCAGGTGTTTGCGTGAGGAGGAGCGGCGGCCGACTCCCAGAGACGACTCTCAAGACCTCAGTGATGGGGACAGTGGGAATCGCTCCCTTTAACGGTTTAGAAAATTTCATCTTGTGGTTCTTGTAAAGGGAAAGTAAGTCTGTCCTTGAGAGAACTTGTAAGACAGTTTAAAAAAAAAAAAGGAAAAGCCTCTGAAAACAATTAAGTGCCACAAAACTTTGAAAGAACCAAGATCAACTTGGTGTTTGACAAAGCTAATGTAAGAATGGTAATCAATCCCTTGGCGATGGAAATTTTAAATTTAAAATAAGCTTCAACAAAGCCTTTGAACCTTCAAACACTTTATTCCTAAGAAATTAATGGGTCCCTGAAGAAGTCACATTTCCTTTTCTGTTTCTGTAATATATACTTCAATTACATTAATCAACAATGCGGCAGAATAACTGACACCCACCAACTTCCAAGTTGCGTTTCTAAATGCACTTTCTTCAGCAGAGACCTAGCGTTCTCGGGTAGCTAATTGAGGTTTATATAAGCAGGAATAAATATTTGGTGAAGCCGGATTTTCCCATCCTGTTGCCACCCTTTGCTCACCCAGAATGGTTTCTCTTCTGTTTCCCCTTCTCCTGTCATTTCTGTTGAGTGTGATAAACTATCTGGCTGACAGAGATATTAGATTAAAACCTCCTTTCTGGAGTATCTATGAAGATGCTGAAACACCCATCAGGTGAGTTTCCTTTTAAAGCAAAATGGAATTTGGTGAAACATTTTGTTTTTCTTTATGAAAACAAAAATCAGTTGAGGAGTGCCTGGTTTCCTGTAGTATCTTCTGCTCTGGACAAATTAAAAAACCAACGTCATGACATCCCTCCTAGATATGATTGGCCTCGTAAACTTTTGCTTTCAATGTGTACACCCTTGGGGCTCTATCCCTGCTGGGGTTCTGGTTTCACTTCACTTCTTCCTCAGGGAATGTGTCTCCAAGCTTCCTGTTGACATGGCTTTTCCATTTTAACTCTTTCTTTCTTTCTCTTAGAAATGGAAACATCAAACATAAAAGACTATAAAATTTAATTTTACTGCATAATATTCCATAAAGCAAACAAAAATACTTACGTTCAGTTTGCATATTAGCCTACTTGTGAGTGGTCAGTATTTATTTAGTGGGAGGTGATTTCTCCTTTTTACCAGTGCTCCACAGAGAATATCTCCTGACACTGCATACTGCAAAGATGGTCAGTCTTGCTTTGCAGATCTTTGAGTCCCTGTTGGACATTTCTACTTTCTCCAGCTCCTGTCTGTAAGGCACACTGAGTTCCTTCCACTAAGGCCTTACCCATCATCTTAGCAAACAATTGATAAATTTACTTTCCCTAAGATGAATTAGCTCTTCAAGGGACTTTTTAATTTAATGGGGAATGGGCTAGAGATTTAGCTCAGTGATTAGAGTGCTTGCCTGGCAAGCACAAGGGCCTGAGTTCGATCCCCAGCACTGGGAAAAGGAAAAAAAAAATTCTAATTTAATGGGGAACTTCCTGAGGGAAAATAGGTTAGTTTATAATAGTGGAAGTGCTTGCATAAGGCAGTGTGAGATTTTTGAATAAGTGTGTGCTAAGGCAGACCTTTGAGTTATAATCACCTCATCACCTTAAACGCATACATTCAAAAGTTTATTTTTGGTTAAAAAAATAATAGCAAGTTATCAACTATAAAGGTTCTGTTACTTATAGCTCAGAGATATAGCACAAGAATTCTGTGTCATGGGAAATGTGATGCATGATTTGAAGTGCAAAGGTTATTGCTATAGTTGGCTCTTCAGTGTCCCCCAAAGGTCAATCAATGCGTTAGTTTTGGGCCTCAGTCTAGTACTATTAGAAGGAAATGCAGCCTTAGGAGGTAGAACCTTATTTTTACATCTTTGGGTTACTGGCAGTATGTATGAAGGGCTTAAGTGACCCATGACACTCTCTCTCTCTCTCTCTCTCCCTCTCTCTCTCTCTCTCTCTCTCTCTCTCTCTCTCTCTCTCTCTTCCTGGCTAAGAGCTGAATGGTTTTGCTCCACCGTGTGTTGTCACTGTGATGTGCCACTGGCCTAAAGCAAAAGAGCCAACTAATCACGGACTGAAACCTTTAAAGCTGTGATCCAAAATCAACTTGCTCTATTTCTAAGCTGATCATCTCAGTTATTTTGTTATACAGACAGAAAGCTGATGAACACAATTAGTTACTCAATGATTTTGAAATCTGCTTGCCATGGAAAGGAAACTCAGAACATTTGGTGCCTCCCAAACAAGTCACCTGTACACTTGGCTGCACTTTTCACTTTCACATTTAGTCAAACAGTGGAAATCCACAAGTCCACTGTCAAGGCTGATGGAGCTCTCCACAGTCTTACATTGAGGCACTTTGCTGCAATCAGATTTTAGTTTTTTCCTGTTACCTCTGAGGAGGAAGAAGAGAAGACTTGGGCTCTTTTATTCCATGCCTTGAATGTAACTTTGGTTTTGTATATTTGTGTTTTGGTTACTTTTTTTACATTTAATTAGATTGGCCTTAGATATACATAGGCAAAGTTGGATGAGAATAACTGCTCACACAATTAATTTCACACAAAGAGAAACTGGGTTCCTATCTTCACTAGACTTGGCAACTGGAATTCACGAAAAGGCCTCGGTGGGTAGGCTTAGGCTGTGCCAGCATTCAGGTATTAAGGAAGGAAACGGTATGCATTGGGCTACCCAAACTGGCCACAAGCAGAGCTCAACGCTTCCACAATCTCTGGGAAAATGAGATGTTACATGTTCTTAGCAGGAGCTGACAATTAAGCTGAGTGAACAATTGTGCGAGGCGGGGAGTGGGGGCTCATGCTGCTCAGCCACATGCCTCAGGTGCTCGGTGGAGTGTGAGGCCGAGGGCCAAAAGCTTTCAACCACCCAAGAAGCCGGGGATCCTGAAACCTGCAACCCTATGGCATGTTACTCTGTTTATTATCATGGAGCCTCCCTGTTCCTTCTAACTATTTCCTCTGGCACGATAAGGATTTTGTGAGGTGCCAGGGGAGATATAATTCATTAGAATCAAGTAACGATTTGTAATATTTAAACTATTCCATTAAACCAGGAAGCAGGTCAGAAACTAACCTTTAAATACAGCCGAGGGAGAAAGTCGGCCCAGCAGCTTAAAATATATATCTTTTGCAGGAAGCATGGAGCGTATAATTAGCTGTAATTTTTGCAACTGCAGTCAGGAGGCTTTATTTTTTGGCTGATAGGCTGTGTTATCTTCTGATGGCCTGGGAAACCAAATGCTAGGGTTACATTCCTGGCTTGCAAGTCGACTCTGGTGGGTGGTTTTGGAGGAAACTGGAGCAAAGGAGTGAAGGAAAGGAGTGGGCAGGGTGGGGCTGCGAGCTGGAGAGCTTGCTGGGAGGGATCAGGGTGATGGCCTCTGATTCTTTTGTATGGAGACTCTGAAGTTTGAGAATTATATTTAAACATATTCTGATTTCCAGTGTGATCATTTCCCCAAGACATTTTTAATGCTTCATATATTGGGCAAAAGCTATATTCTTTGGCGCCTGCTGGTAGTCATGGAGGAAGTTAAATGCACTACTGTTAAAGGATCAGTTTTATTTTTGGCTGTTTCAACGAACATAGACTTTTTTTTTTTCCAGTGGGCAAGTCTTAGTCTGGCAGAGGCATTAAAAATTAGTAAAGGTGGAAATACTTTGAAACATTTGATCTCTTCTCGGGGAGACTGGGTGGAGGGGAGAGAGTCTCTCAGGAAGGCCTGCTGTGTGGAAGCATATGCACCAACAACGAGATTCTTTGGTGCCTCCTGTGGCCTTGAATTCTCCCCTCTAGTCAGGCACGAAAGGGGAAAAAACCCAACTCCCCGCTTTGACATTTGATCTAAGTCTCCTGAAATCACTGGGGAGGCTAGGGAGGTTCAGATGGGAGCCATAAAGCAAACACAGCAACACAGCAGTAAATATATCTGATTTTTGTTCATTCTGGCCAATGCTGGTTTAATTCGCTGAGAAGAGATTTCTCTTCCTTTTGTTTTTCTGGAAATTATCAAATCCTGACTCCTCTCACCCTCTGAACCACATCAAGCAAATAATCATTCAACAAACTAATGAACTCTCAGACACCTAGCCTCTCCTTGACAAGAGTGACAGTAGTCAGCATTAAATAAAATTAACTCTTTGAGTTATCAGGAGTCTGCAGTGTATTAAACCTCTTTTCTACCTATTTGTTAAAATACTGTGGTTCATTTGGAAAGGAAAGCATATGACTTTAAAGGATTTGTTCTTTAAAAATAGTATACGCTTAGCCTTGCACCAGCAAAGCCTGAATACTATCTCCCTTCTGCTTCTGAGGATGATCGGCCTTTGATGGAGATCACGTTCAGATGTGTATTATACTGATATTCCCCAGATAACACGTCTTGAATTACAAACTCAGGCATCTTCCAGGTACTGAGGAAGAGAGGATAAAGCAGGAAGGTGAACAAACACTCATTAGATGAGAAATGGAAATGCGAGGGGCATCTTTCCGGGGACCTCCATCGCCAGCATTTATCCTACAACGTCCACAGTATACAAATAATTGCCTGCAAGCTCTGACTTGGTCAGATAAATCTGCTGGCTGCCTCCTAGAAACAGCCCCAGACCATTTCTAGGAAGGCTCGTTTCTCTGCTGCAGCAGCTGCTCATCTCTAATGTAACAGCTCTGTGCTGTCCTCCGGAGCACAGCCGCATTGTCCCAGCTATGAATAAATCATTAACCCTATTTTATTAATAAGGCTAAGCTAACAATACTCCCAACCCGGCCCTGCTTTTCCTTTCCAGCAGAGCCTCAGAAACCAGTGCCACACTGCTCTTCTCGAGCTAAGCCTCGAGGATGTGCCTCGCAGGACCTGGGGTGAGAGGCGCAGGCCAGCTGTCAGCACAAGAAACCTCACTCTGAAGTCTGGGAGACTACGACTGATGAGACAGCTGGCTTTCAAGAGCGCCGGTTACCTGTGACCGCTGCTGCTTCCGTGGTACCCCATGAGGGGAGGCTGCCATGCTGTGTCCCAGGGATAGAGCTTGGCTAAAGACACAGAGCTCAGAAAAAACTCGCTCCCTTTTTTTTTTCTTTTCAGTAAGAAGTAACTGAGATTTTATTCTTAAATTTTGCTTAAGAAATAATATTCTAATATTATATCCCCCCGATAATGACCTCCAATCCTTTTAACCCATTGGAAACAAGTGGAGATAGATTATAAGCTTTATTTTTAAAAACTTTATCATTGTGGAAAGCACCTTGCTGGGTCCTCAGTCCTGTTTAGACCGTTTACTGAGTTATGTTTGTGAATGTACTTGAGGTTCTTTTGGAGGCAAATGACTGAAGCCCAATTTAAATTAATACAAGCAAAAAAGAAAGGGAGAAGTTGCTGATTGAACGAAAACTTGAAGCAGAATGGTCTTTTGGCATGGGCGGAAATGAAGCATTAAAAATGTCAGCAGGTTATTCTCTGCCTTTCTTCAAACTTCATTTTCAGGCAGACTGTTTTGCAGGGTGAGTCCTACGAGGAGTTTGTTGAAGTTTGCAGATAGCCAGCTGTCTTCTGGACTAACAGAGAGTTGGTCTTGAAAGGACTAGTAGTAACTTCCTGTTCCATAGGAAATCTGATGAGGCATTCGATCCTGAGGACTCTTGAGTTTCCCCGGACCTGCTCTTTTTTGAATGTCCCCGGTCAGGGTAGAATAGCCCCATTCACCCAGTGCTCCATGCACAGCACAGAGTCCTCCTGGGTTTCACTCCTCTGTGCCTCTGCTCCAATCCACCCACAAGTCCCATCATCCTAACTTCAAAATGTATCTGGGTCCAACTACTCGTTACCATTTTTGTTGATAATCTGAACCACCATCATCGCTTGCCCGGACCGGTACAAAAGCCTCTGTACTTGTCTCCCCCAAAATCTATTCTCCATGATTTTCTTACTTTTAAAATAATTATAAGTAAGATTGTGTCTCTATCTGCTTGAAACTTTTCAAAATAATACTTTCAGTGTTGTGAAGGCTAGAATTCCGAAGTCAAGGTGCTAGCAGGATTGGTTCCTTCTGGAAACTTCGAGAGAGAATTTGTCCTATGCTTCTATCTTGGATTCTTGTGGGTACCAGCAATCCTCAGTGTTCCTTGGCTTGTAGTTGCATCACTCCAATCTGGCTCCATCATCGCATGACTTTCTTCCTTTGTGTCTCTGTGTCTAAATTTCCCTCATCTCCTAAAGGTGTCAGTCGTTAGATTGAGCCAATATGACTTTATGTTACTTTGAGCACATCTGCAGTGACCCTATTTCTAAGGTCACAGTCATAGGTACCAGAGGTTAAGACTTGAACGTGTCTTGGGGGAGTGAGGTCAGGGACACAGTTCACCCCAACACAGAATACTCTGTGGCTTGCTCCAAAGATAGTTTGCATCTGCCCCACATGCAAAATACATTCTCCCCACCCTATATCTTTGAAAGTCTTAACCTATTTCTGAATCAGCTCTAAAGACTAAAATTTAATCAAAATGGAATCAACTCAGTAAGGCCCAAAATTCAGTTCCTAAAGCATCTCAGCCAAACAGAGGAGAGACTCTGGAAACACGGAATCTAGCCCATATTGGAGCAAGATTCTTCTCTTTTTGTGGATCTGGGAAACCTAGAAAATAAGTTATCTCCTTCTGAAATACTTACATGGGCTAGATGCAGAATAGACATTCCAATTCCAAAAGATAGAAATTAGAAAGGAAAAAGAAACCACAGGCTCTAAACAAGCCTAGAATCCAGTAGGACAAATTCCATTAAGTTATAAATGTAACAATAACTCCCCAGGCCTCGATTGTCTGCCCTCTGAGCCAACCAAGGGTAAGGACTCCGACCACCAGGAGCTGCAGGTAGGCATGGATCTCTTAGAGATGAGGATAAAAGCAGGCAAGGAGGAGGCTCCAGAGCAGCAGCAGCACAAGGAGAGGCCAGAGCTGCCACTCCATCAAACTGCCAGTCCCTAGCTGGCTCAGTACCTTGATTCCGCTCAGTACAGGACTGCGGAGGAGACTGCCAACCAACCAACCAGATCGAGGATGATGCCAGCTCTCTGGGAGAAGAAGGATACCCAGAAGAGTCTGCTGCCTCTGGGAGAATAATAGATGGGTGGGCAGCACTAGCCCCAAGAAAAGCCCATGATCCTGTAAACAGCAAAACAGCTTGGAGTTTAACCCTGAGTATGACTTCTTCACACGGGGTAGAGTTTAATCAGGCACCACTTTGGGAAAGAGTTGACAGTGTCGGACAGAGAAGACTGACTTGCTGGATTCTAAAGCTGCATGTCCTGGAAGAAATCACTCATTTGGAATTGGGGGGGAGGGGCAGTTGGTGGGGATCCAACTCAGGGTCTTGCACTTGCTGGGCAAGCAGTCTGCCACTGAGCTGAATCCCCAACCCCTTCATTTGGAGTTTTTATGTGGGTGTTTGGAGCTTTTCACTCTTATTTTCTTTTTTCTTGTTTATCAGTTTATTTATTATTTGTTTGCATGCTTTGGTCTTCTTTTTTTTTTTCCCTTTTCCTTTCCTGCTCTCTCTTGTTCAATTTTGTTGTTTATTCTTTTCTCTTTTTTCTCTTTAGTTTACTTTCTGAGTTTGGTTGTGTTTTGCTTTGTTTTCTTCTTATTAATCCTTTTTCTTTTAGGTCTTTTCTTTTTGTTACATTTATCTGATATTATTAATTTTCTTTCACTCCTTAGTAGGACCCTTTATTTCATATTTATCATCTCCACCTTCCATTACTTAATTTTTCAAATATTACATTTTTCACACTTCAATTCCCCAAATCCTCTATGCTTACTGGTATAACCATTACACTTTATGAAGCTACAGAGAGTTAACTAACCATAGGTTATGACTGTTGAATGCTGTTTTATAGTTAGTAGAGATTGTTCCATTGAGTAGATACTTACTGTAGGTCAGTATTGCATTTGTATTATTATTTACATTATAATCATAAATATCTTTTCTATGGTTAATGGTAGTACATTGTTGGTTCTTAGGGTTTCTCAACATCCAATTTGTATTTTATTCTATAGTTGTTGTTGATAGCTTTATTGTACCAAAGGAGACATAATTGTTGCTATCAATTAGTTTCTTCTGTATGACAATATCTGGATTGGCTGGACATCATTTATCAATACTGTGGCCCATTCCCAGAGAACTGGGCCAAACATGCTACAACCCACTATATGGATACTGGGCCAAACATACTACAACCACTTCTCCCAAATAAATGCAGATTATTGGATCCTGGGACTAAGGCAAAGACCAGTAATTAGTTATACTCAGAAGATACCATTGAAAAGTCACCTCAGCTAAAGAGGTCTCCTAGTAGAAACAAAACTTTCCACTGTAATCAACCTGCAAGGCTCAACACAAAAACAAACAAACAAAAAATAGAAATATGAGAAGATAAGCTAACAAAATGTCTCCAGAAACTACCAACTCCCCCAAAGTTAATCCATGGGTCATCAAAGGTAAAGAAACCAAAAGCCAAATACTTGAATTATTCAAAGTGGTATCAGAAGAGATAAAGAAACAGATCAATAAGGCATATTGCAAGCTCCTAGAAGATATATGTAATTAGATTTAGGGCCAAATAAACAAAACAATCAGCAAGTCTAGAGAGGACACTAAGAAAAAACTAGAAGACCTAAACAAAACATGCCTGACTAGTAAGGAACAGAATTAGAGTCCATAAAATGCTCCAAACAGATATTTAAAGGATTAGAAATTATATTGAACGTATGGGCAGCAGAAGTAAGTAATGTGAGGACACAGACAGCAATGTCAGAACTAGAATACAGGACTGTTGTCAGTGACCAGTTCATGAGAAATACCTTAAAAACAGCAGAAGAACTTGAAAAATGGATCAAACAGCTCCTAGATGACGTAAAGAAGAGTCATCTAAGATTAATTAGAATTAGCAAAAAATCAGAAAGCAGTACCAATGGCATAAAAACTCTGTTCACTGAAACAATAGGAGAAAATTTGCAAATAAGGGAAAAGAATTTAACATAGAGATAATGAGGCATATCCATGATCAGAAAAGAACCTCTCTACACACACAGCATAGTCAAAATTGAAATAAGAACAGAATCTTAAAAGCAGTTAGAGAAAAGCAATGAATCACTTACAAAGGTAAGCCCATTAGAATTGCAGCAGACTTCTCAACAAAAAATTTAAAGGCCAGAATGGCTTGGAGTGAAGTGTTTCAAACCCTAAAAGAAAAAAATTTCAACCCAGCTGATATTTCCTGCAGAGTGATCTTTCCAAGTCAGTCCAGAAATAAGATATTTTCATGATAAAGAACATCTAAAGAAATTCATGACTACCAAACCAGCACTTGAAAAATTTCTCAAGATACTCTACGAAGAGACAGTGAAACAAACAATGACAAAAGGTCTAATAGAGCAAATATTCCAGGTAGGATAAGCAGTTAAGTAGAAGGGAAAGATGGGGAAAAGCACCAGGAAAATAAGGCAATAACAAGAAAAAGTCAATACCTATCAGTAATAATTCTCAATGTGAATGGTGTCAATTCCCCAATCAAAAGACCCAGACAGGTAGAATGGATCAAGAAACAAAATTCAACAGTATGCTATGTAGGAGAAACACACTTAACCCAAAATAAACTCACAGACTAAAAATCAAAGGATAGAAAACAATATTCTGTGCAACAGGAAACCTTGAAAAAGTAGGTGTAGCTATTCTATATTCAGATAAAGTGGACCTCAAATCAAAACTGATCAAAAGAGGCAAAGAAGATCACCATATACTGGTCAAGGGAATAATCCAAGAGGTTAGGATAACAATTATTAACATACATGTACCAAACAAGGGTGCATATGACTAGCTAAAACAAGTACTATTAGATATAAAAGACAAGATAAATGTAAATACATATATAGTGAGGGACCTCAACACCCCACTATCACAAAAATCCAGATCAGCTAGACAAAAAGTCAACAAAGAGCTATCAGAGTGAACCAAATCTTCGAACAAATGGATTTAGTAGATAGTCATGGAGTGTTCCATCCAACAACAGAATACAAATTCTTCTCCACAGCACATGGTACTTTCTCCAAAATAGACCACAAATTAGCCAATAAAGCAAACTTAAGTACATATAAGAAAACTGAAATTATGCCATGCATATTATCAGATCATAGCACAATGAAATTAGAAATCAACGACAACAAAAAAACCCCATAGAAATTATGTAAGCGCGCGGAAACCAAACAGTACACTCTTAACTAACTAATGGGTTGCAGAAGCAATCAAGGAGGAAATAAGACAACTTTTAAAACTGAATCATAATGCCAATACAACACAGCAGAACTTACAGGATACAATCAAAGCGTTCCTAAGAGGAAATGTACAGCTGTAAATGTCCACATCAAAATAAATAAATAAATAAATAAAAGGGAACCTAAATATATACTCTAATGATGCACCTCAAGGTTCTAAAACAACAAAAACAATCCAAATCCAAAGTTAGTATAAGGAAGGAAATTATAAAGGTCAGAGCAAAAATTACTGCTATTGTGACAAAAAATACAAAGAATCAATGATCAAAGAGCTAGTTCTTCAAAAGAATAAACAAAATACACAAACCCTTAGCCAATTTTACCAAAGAAGGAGAGAAAAGACCCAAATCAATACAATTAGAAATGAAAGTGGTGAATCACACTAGATACTGCCAAAATAAAGGAGATTATTAACAACTACTTCTCAAAACTATATGCCAATATATCGGAGAATTCAGCAGAAATGGATAGATTCTTAGATAGACATGAATTACCAAAACTGAGCCAAGGTTTTAAAACCCTGAATAATCCAATAACAGGAAATGAAATTGAATTAAAAAGCCCAAGTCTAGAAGGGTTCATAGCTGAACTCTACAAAACTTCAGGGAAGTCCTGACACCAGTATCCCTCAAGCTCTTTAATGAAATTAAAAGGGAAGGAGGGGCCCCAAAGTCATTCCTGGAAGCTACCATTACCCTTATTCTAAAGTCAGAAATGGCTCCAACCAAAAAAGAGAACTATAGACCAATCTATTTAATGAATATAGATGCAAAAATCCTCAACAAGGCACAGTAAGTCTCTGACTCACAAATGAGTTCTTTTGCTGGGAGAATGCTTGTAAATCAGATTTGTTCATAAGTTCAACAAAATGAGTTTTATACATCCTAGACATAAATGTACAATGGAAACCATACAAACACCAAATGTGAGTCTGTTCATGTCTGTGAAAGTTTGCAGCTCGAATGTCCTTATGTCAGGGACTTATTGTACTGGCAAACAGAATGCAACGAGTCATCAAAAAGATCATAGACCATGACCAAGTAGGCTTCATCCCAAGGATGCAAGGATGGTTCAATAGGTGCAAATCAATAGATACAGTATATCACATAAAGAGAAACAAGGACAAATACCATATGATTAACTGAATAGATGAAGAAAAAGCCTTTGAAGAAATCCAACATCCTTTCTTTATAAAACCACTGAAGAAAATATGTATAGAATAACCTTATCTCAATTTGGTAAAAGCCATTTATGACAAAATTACTGCCAAAATCATATTAAATGGGGGGGGGAACTTAGTGCTTTCCTTCTAAAATCAGGAACAAAACAGGGATGTCCACTATAACCACTCCTGTTCAGCATAGTACTTGAAACATTAGCAAGAGCAATTTGGCAAGAAAAAGAAATAAAAGGAATATGTATAGGAAAAGAAGAAGTCAAATTACTGTTTGTAGGCAACATGATTCTCTACGTAGAAGACCTCTCCCCAAAATCCACCAGTAGACTCTTAGAATTAACAAATTCAGGACACAAAATGTAGCAGGATACAAAATGAACACACGAAAATGATCAAAGAGCTAAATGTTAAAACAGAAACAATCTACTGGAAAACTCTTGAAGTCATAGGAATAGGCAAAGACTATCTGAACAGGACCCCAATTGCACCAGAAATAAGATCAAGAATCAACAAATGAGATTACAGTGGTATCTTTGTTCACAAACTTAATTCTTTCCATGATTCTGATTGCAAACCAAATTGGACCAGAATTGGACCAAATCAAATTTCCCCATAAGGTCAACTTTGAACCTAACCATTGAATTGGATTCAGTTCTTGTCCAATTTGGTTTGTGACCAGAATTGTGGAAAGAATTAAATTCATGAACCAAGGTACCATTGTACATAAAAAAGCTTCTGTAGATTAATTCTGTATATTAATTTACCATTATAAATTAAAAAGCTTCTGCAGAGCAAAAGAAACATCCAATGGATTGAAAAATAAACCTACAGAATAGGAAAAAATTGCACCAGCTATTCCTCAGACAGACTACTGTCTAGAGTATAAAGAACACAAAAGAATTAGACCCCCAAACGAAAGACCCAATTAAAAATGGGCAAGTGAAAAGAATAAACACTTCTCAGATGAAGAAGTATAAATGGCCAGTAAATACATGAAGAAATGTTCAACATCTCTTGTCATTAAAGAAATGAGGATTAAACCACCACTGAGTCCATCTGACTCCAGAAGAATGGTCATCATCAAGAGATCAAATAATAACAAATTCTGGAGAGGCTTCAGAGAAAAAGGAACCTTTCTACGCTGTGGGTAGGAATGTAAAGTAGTGCAACCACTCTGCAAATCGGTATGAAGATTTCTCAAAATAATAAAACTAGAAATTCCATTTGACCCAGCTATTCCTTGCTTAGTATCTTCCCCGAGGAGTTAAAGGCATCATGTTAAAGTGCTACGTGCATACTCATGATCATTGCAGCACAATTCATAATAGCTAAATTTTGGAAACAGCCTATGTGTCCATCAACAGAAAAAGGGATAAAGAAAATGTTGTATTTACACACCGTGGAGTACTACTCTGACATAAGAAAGGTAAACATGAGTCATTTTTAGCAAAATGGACACTTTGAGTCCTCTATGTTAAGTGAAATAAATCAGACACGCAAGCTTAAATATTACATGATGTGTCTCATCTGAGAAACCCAAAATATAACTAAAGAGCAAAATAAAAGATAGATAATAGGAAGTCAGGTGATAAATCTTTTTCAAACAGGAAGAGGACCAAGAGATAGAAGAAAAAAGGAGAGGAAGAGGATGAAAAAAGAATGAAAATGTGTTGCGTCCATGTACCAACTCCCCACAAGGAATGTAAACATTATATCATACAAACACGTACAAATAAAAAATATAGGTAGGAAATCTGGTGTCTAATAAAGAAAATGGGAACTATCTGAAAACAAACCACCTATTTTGCTGTAAGGACCATCCCTTAGACTGGCCTTAGCCACGTTTGCGGTTGTAAGCATTTTGGTAGCCCTAGAGCTGCCCCTGAGGGTAAGACAAGGGAAAAGAGAAGACTGTCCCATTGCCAAAAAATTGTTTATGTTAGAGATTAGGGTATAAGCAGGATCAACCTTGTGAGTATACAACATATGCCCTCTTTTGAAAGTACCCACAATGAGTTTAATGCTCTATTGTTCTATTTTAAAATTCTTAACCTGTGAATGATGGCCCCCACATTTTCAGTTTTCATTAGGCTGCCCCAAATTCTGTAACTAATTTTGAGTGTGAGACACTGCCCTACACATACTTGTAACAATTTTGTAAATCCGTAAGAAAAAATGGAATCTGTCTTACACGGCTGACAATTATTTCTGACATGAAGAATTAGTATAATTTTAGAATTTCTTCTTTTACCTACATTTTTGGATTTTCTTAATAAACACACACTGCTTATGTAATGAAAATTATTTTTTAACAACACTTTGTAAATTGTTGATATAAAAATATTACAGAAATAAATTTATAAAGTAATCTTTCCACCTGGAAGTCAGCCGCAATGAGCCCTGTAAGCCTTGTTTTACATGTAGAGTTTACTGGGTAGCATTCACCTGTGGGGAGGAAGCTGAATGCTCCCTTGTAGGCAGCTGATAGATGGAGGACCCTGAAATGTAATAAACTTCAAGATTTTCAAGCTGTTTCTACAAAGTCTTCCCTGAAGGGACTCAGTTGCAATATTCATAACTCATTCCTTTCTAAGGACATAACTACTGGTTTCTGTCTCTATGCCAACTTGCCAATGTGCTGTCTAGAAGAAAATTACAGAGCTACACCAATGAACTCTCCTATGTGTATGTAAGTCCAACATACGTGGGCCAGGTGTTTTTCGGCACTCCATTCCCTTTATTTGGAGCCATTTCCCACTCTCCGTGGAATATGCCAAATGTAATCCCGCTCTCCTCAACTCTAATCATTCTAACTGCTCAAAAAGACAAAGGGTATTCGATAAGTACTTCCTCAGCCTCTCCCCCTTTAAGCTTTTCCCTCTCTTCTTGCACTTCTGCCTCTTAGCTTCCAACTAGATAAGGTCAGGCTTTTCTTTTCATATAATGACACTATGCTATCTTTACCTGGCACATATTTTCAGAATGGAAAACCCAAGGTCACCCATATCTAATTCTTGCTCACACAATACGTCTTTCAGGATGCAAAAAAAAAAAAAATTCATGCATATGAATTTCATGCATATAACTTTCTGTATTTGGGAGTATCTGGTGCTTGCATGCTAGTTAACATGCTTTACTGTAATTATAAATTAGCTCTCTTCATTTGCCTAAGAACTCGCTTTCCCTACCTTTCAGTCACTGGTATTACCTTGACTATCTCCAAAAGTGGCCCCCAAAGGACTGCATTTTCTATGTTTCTGTGCCGAGAGTCTTCGTATTTTGAATCTGGGCTGGGCTTGTGGTTCATTTCAACCCATAGGATATGATGGTGGTGACACTGCCAGTTCTAAATTTGTGCCTTCGGAAGACACGGCAATTTCTGCTTTTTGACTCTTGAGATGTGGGATAAGGAGCAACTTAAAGAAGCCCGAGCACTGAGGCCATATGGAGAAAGAAAGAGAGCTGTCTCAGACCCCCAGCCAGCCTCGCCAACACCTGAAGTGAGTAAATAGACACATCGCGGATGACCTAGCTTAAGCCAGCACCTCTCACCACGGTAGAGACTCCGAGTGAGAACGCAGGAGAACCATCCAGCCGAGGCCAGCATACCCCCTGAATTATAAGTGATAATAAAAAGCTGTGTTGAGCTCTTATATTTTGGAGCGGTTTGCCTAGCAGTAGCAGACACCTGTGATACTAACTCTCTTTACCGGTCTCCTGCCGTCAGCTCAACAGCGTCTCTACCACTTTCATTACCCCATCCAGGGCCAGGTACACATGAGCAGTCAATGTACTGGATAAATGAATTTAAAGTAAGTTGAATTCCAAAAGTATCTTTGCTTGAATTTCTTTTGAGAAGCATTTTCCCAAATTTTGAGGCCTAGCACTAGGCTGCCATTCAAACATTTGCCAGTGATCGTATAACTTTGGCAGTTGTACTTCGTCTGACATTTCTGTAGACTTCATTTATATTTAAACTGCTTCAATATGAATATGGAAGTTGTGGTCTAAAACACAGAATTTCATTTAAAACTAATGTATTTTGATTGCTGCGAATGCCTTGTCTGATACTGAGGTATTTCATAAATGACATGATGAGACCATTCTTCCAGCATTTCAGGCTGTTCTGTAAGCATATTATTTCTAGCAACGTGTTCCAGGCTCTAGAAAAGCATCATCTACAATGCACGCCAGGGGGAAATGCCAACTTGAAGGACTAAAAGAAAAATGTAACATACCAATGTGGTAACACCACAAATCAGAGTTCACAGGCTCTAGCTTGAAAAAATACTTCCAAAGAAGTCCTAGGAGTCCCCAGTGAGGCTCTCATGTCCACTCTCACCAGGTTCCCCCCTTGTCTGCATTTTCTCTTCAGGCATCTGATATATTACTGTGACCTCCCCCAACAGCCGCTTTCTCCTCAGCTAAGGCAGCAGGGTCCTCCACATGCCAAAGTGTTAGGTTTTTTGTCACACTCTTTTAAGTCGACACATAGCTGTGGTCCCTGGACACAGGTTTTTGCAAAGTTTTCCTGAGACTAAATCACTTTCAAATTTACTCACTGCTCCCTTGCTCACTGCAGCACTAATATAAACTCAGCAACCTTGGAGAAGACTTAACTGCATGGACACCAGGGGACAGGCACCCCTCTGCATCCAGAATTGCTCTTGGCCACTCTAGTCCTGCAGGGCACCAGACCAAACTCAGGGAGCTGCATCTTGTCTTCAGAAAGGGTTCTCCTTTTCTGGTGAAATTGTCTGGCAGGTCTACTTGGAAATGCCCAGCAGGCCTGAATCATAATCACGCACCCAGCTCAGGCTCCAAGTGGGACTCGGTCTCAGTCCATTTTCTTCTACTGCAGAATACCTGAGAGTGAATAATTTAGAAAGAACAGATTTGTTTCTTGCAGTTCTGGAAGAAAGGAAGTCCAGTGTCAGCGTGCTGGCATCTGATGAGGGCTTTCTTGAAGTGTAATTGCAGAAGGCGTGACAAGGCAAGAAAGCCAGCATACAAACTTGAGCCTCTCTTCCTCGTCTCATAAAACCACTAATCTCATTGCGATGGGACCCTCATGACCGCATCCAACCCTAACTACTTCTCCAAAGCCTCCCCTCCAAATACCAGCAGCATGTGAACTGGAGGGTTGTACCCAACACATGAATTTTTTGAGGTCACATTCAAACCATAGCAAACTCCCACCACAAAACACAGCGAGTGATTGTGTGAAGCACCGAGAACTTGAGAGGTAGGCGTCCAAAGATCACTGACCTTTCCTCAGTGGGGAATGCAAAGACTATGAAAGTGGGAAAGCGGAGGCTAGATATGTTTCTAACTCACTTACTTATTGGGTAACTCAAGCAAGTTAGTAGTCTTTCCAGGCCTCAGTTCCTAGATGAACTACTGCGACATCAACCCATAAGCAGGCATGTTTTCCTTGTCAGTGCGCTGAGAACACGCCAGCCCGGGAGAGGCATGGAGGCTCAGATGAAGCCATAACAGGGTCCCTTCTCACTAAGCGTCTCCCCCGGTGTGATAATGCAGGGAGAACAGGACATCATTGACCTTGGAAGGCAGGGATGGAAATGGCAAGGTAACGAAATACAAGCACAGGATAGAGAAAATTGTAGGAGATGGTGCAAAAAATACAATAAAGAGACATGCCACTGAAATACATTCAAGGTCATTTTTCCTAAACTTCCCAGTCAGCTGAAGTAGGACATTTTCTTTAGGATTAAGTTGAAGAAAAACTGTTGCTTTGGAATTAAGAACTGAAGACACCCTCTCAAAACTTCTGTCAAGACTAATAAGAAGCTCAGTTTGTCTTAAGGTCAAAAGGTCCCTGTTAAATAGAAGAGCACTTAATACATAAGTATCTACTATGTGCCCAATACTGAGCTAAGCATTTTACATATATTAGTGCATTTGGTCAGATATTAACCTTATAATGTAATGTTACTACTGCTGTTCTTATTTTTAAGATGAGAAAACTGAGACATAGAGAGACAAAGCAACTCTCTAAAAGTCACAGAAAGTAAGCTGTAGAAGCAGGATTTGAATTAGGATGATCCAGACAAAAGCACTTACATCATGTGTTACCAGAGTTTCTCAGCCTCAGCATCACTGTGGATGACTCTGATATGGGAAGTCGATCCGTGCATTTTAGCACGTTTCCCAGCTTCCCTTGCCCTCCCGACTAGAGGCCAGTAGCATCACTGTCAATTAAGATAACCAAATATGTCACCAGACACTGCCAAAATCGTCCTCTGTTGAGAATAATTTGTTTGGCACTAAGTGTTCCTATCATCTAACAATGACCCTGTCAGAATTCCGACTAGCCGTTCTTGTCCCCAACTTCTTTGCAGTTATAAAAGAGGTTGTGTGTAAGCATGACATGAGCTGATGTGGGTACGATGCTGGGAAAGCTCTGGGCTCATAGCAAGCAGGGATTTAAATATTTACTCTTATTGTTGTTTTTCATTCTTGTTGTCCTGACAGAGAACACAGCAAAGCAGGGCCAAAGAGAGGCTCTGCGGTGGGTAGCACAAGACTTGAGGAGTGAGTCTCACCACTCTTAAGTAATCAAAACAAAAGCCCCAGAGTGGAAATTCCAGCCTTCTGTGACCAACTCCAGCAGCCACGGCCAGCAGTAGGGACCTTGTGAACACCACATAAAATATTAGTTTTGTCCAGGCAGAAAATAATATCATGAAAAAAATTCATTCTTTTTAATAGTTTTCATTAAAAGTCATTCTGAAAAAGTGATAACTTTCTCATTTTTGCAGTCGATCCTTTTTCATTGATGTCTTGGGTGTCTCCAGCCTTCGTGCGGGTGGCCACTGGACATCATGGAGAACATGTCTCATGTCAAACAGTCCAATGCTTGAGGAAGGTAACAAGTAGAGCAAGAAAAGTAGACCAGGATGAGGTGAGAAAGACAGAAAGTGTGGGTTATCTCCATATTTTGTTGCCCACTTGATCATAAAGAATAAATCGGTGAATAGGCGCCATCTTTAACTGGTGACGGGGTCAAAGGGGAGTGATAGGCCAGGAAGGTAGGAGCACCAGCAGTGTGAGTCAGACACTGGGATCCATTTCAGAGACAGACACCTGTGGCTTTAAAGAGATACTGAGACACAGAGGCACCATCAAAACAGCTTGTAAACTGGCAGGCAAAATCTACCTTAAACTTTACCACTAGAATTAAGATTGGCAGATGGTCAGGGCTCAGTGGCATCCATCACATTCAAGCAAGACAGATTAGAGATTTGGAGTACATGAGAACACAAGGGACACCAAGAGATTTTCCCATTTTCATTAAAAGCATCGTGTCAGTTTGGAGATATTCCAGACTTAGAAAAGCCATGTTAGGGTTTCATAGATCAGGATTGTGAAAAAAATCTATTGGCTGCAGTTATGGACTGTTTCTACACACTTGCTTACCCTCCTTCTGTATTATTTTCTTTCTCTGAAATCACAGCCATGTTGTACATGGTGTTACCCCTTTCCTGTTTAATACTTAGCTACTTAAGGCAGGTGTTAGTGCCATTAGTTAGCAGGTGAAGCTGAAGCTTAGAGAGGTGAAATCGCTAGCCTAGTGTCACATAATCAGTCCTAAGTACAGGAGTTCAAGTCTTGCCCCTGTTCTAGTCTGCACAACCCAGCTCTTGGAGACCTCTTGAAACTCCAAAATTATGTGCCTTTTATGGGTTCTGTATGTTGAAGAGCTAACTGGTTCCTAAATATCTTCTTCTCTTCTTTCTAGAAAATTTTTGTATTTGTCTCTTTCGTGTTGCTATAACAAAATAACTGAATAATTAATAAAGAAAATACATTTATCTCTCCTAGTTTTGGAGGCTGTAAAGTCCAAAACGAAGTTGCTAGCATCCAGGGAGGGGCTCCTTGTTACTTCATCCCACGGCAGAAGGCAAGAAAGTGAGAGAAAATGAGAGAGATAGAAAGGAAGGGGGTCACAAACCCACCCCAAGATAATTAACCCACTCTCTTGATAGTGGCATTGATTTAGTCACAAAGGCAGAGCCCTCACCACACAATAACCTCTTAAAGGACCCAGCTCCCAACACTGTTGCACTGAGAATCGGGTTTTAAACTTATGAACTCTGGAGGACACACCAAACCACAACAAGTTTCGACTCCTCAAAGGCAGAGGCGTCATTCAGAGGGCCTGTTTCTTTCTCCACTGCCTCTTTTCTTTTTGTCCTTGTAGTTTTTAAAAAATATTTATCGGTACATGTTTGAAGTATATAATGATTGCATTCATACCGTGGAATTGCTATATGTATGTAAGATGTCTTAATTCATTTTATTTCCCCTTCCTCTGTTCTCATTTCCCATTCCATTTCTTGATCCTGTCCTCATTTACAAAATATCTATCTTCCTCATTCTTATTATCTTTTATTTTGCTCTTTAAATTATTTATTCTTTGGTTCCTCATATAAGAGAAGCCGTGCGGCATTTAAACTTGTATGTCTGATTTATATTGTCTCAAATCGCATGCATTTTCCTACAAATGACTCATATTTAAGGGTGTGGTACTCCCTTATTATAAATAGCATATTTTCTTTATCCATTCATCCATCTGTTGATGGACATATAGGCCGCTTCCAAGATTTAGCTATTAAAGAGTTTTGCTTCTGTGAACATGAATATGCATGTATTACTGTAATATGATGTCTTTAACTCTTTTGGAAAGATACCTGGAAGGGTGCTATCTAGGTCAAATAGAATTTCTAGTTTTAGTTTTTTGAGGGAACTAGATACTGATTTCCATAGTTGTTGTACTAGCTTACATTCCCACTAACAACATAGAACACTTCCTCTTTGCCTGCCACCTCACTAACACTTGTTATTATTTGATTTCTTGATGGTAGCAATTCTTTCTGGAGTCAGATGGGCTCTCAGTGCTGTTATAATTTGCACTTCTCTAATGGCCAGAGATGATGTCCTTTTTCGTGTATTTATTGGCCATTTGCACTTCTTCTTCTGAGAGACGTCTATTCATTTCAGTTGCTCATTTTTAACTGAGTCTCTTACTTCGGGGGGGTCTGTTTTTTTGAGTTCTTTATAGATTTTAGATATTAGTCCTCTGTCCAAAGAGTAGCTGGAAAAGATTTTCCCCATTCTACAGGTCGTCTCTTCACTCTGTTGATTGTTTCTTTTGTTGTACAGACACTTCTAAATTTAATATAATACCATTTGTTGATTGTTGATATATTTGTTGTGGGACTGGGGTTCTGTTCAGAAAGTCCTTGCCTACACCTATGTTTCCAAGAGTTCTACCTATTCTATCTTCCTGAAGACTGTTTCTGTTTTAATATTTAGGTTGTATTTGCTTCATTTTAATTTTAGTTTAGTACATGGTGAAAGTTATGAGTCTAGACTCAATCTTCTGTATGTGTATAGTCAGTTTTACCTCCACTATTTTTAAGAGGCTGTCTTTTCTCCATTGCTATGTTTTTGGTCCTGTTGTCAAAGGTCAGATGACTGAATGTGTCTGGGATTGTTTCTGCACCCTCTGTTCTGCTCCATTGACCCACACATCTGTTTTTATGGCAGTACCACAGTTTTGTTTTGTTTTGTTTTACCTTGCAGCTTTTTAATATAACACCTGGAAATGGGTTCCAAATACCTGTTCCAGATAGATGTTTAGATCCAGCAGCCTGCCTTCGAAAAAGACCTCAAAAGATACATTAGCTTTGGGAAAGGATAACCTAGATTGATGCTAAAAGGGCCAGCTCTGAGTAGGGACGGTGTAGACTTTATGGTCTCTTATGGGTGAATAGAGAGGAAAACTATATAGGTTTGCAAGTTAAACAAAATAATACTGTATCTGGGTCCAGGCCACCCTGGTATCTTTCATATCTAGTCATTCCATCACATTGAAGGTAGATGAATGCTGGAAAAAA
>PVJO010009542.1:0-68931 GCA_004026905.1 Hystrix cristata
ACACAGCTCGCCATGGAACATTTTAGGCCTGCCATCTCCCTGACCCCTCTATTTATAAACTCGCCTTCAGCATGACAAACTTGTTTAATCTTGAGGCTTTAAGGAAAGAAAAAGTGGAACCTTTTTTCACCTTGGTGCTTCATCTGACATTTACAATATTATACCTTGCCACAAGTGGGAAGTAGAAACGTGGCTACTAGTGCTGTATGTTGGTTTTTAATCTGCTGTTGGCACCCCCTTCTACCTATCCTGACACTGAGGGGGGCTGTGCATAGTAAGTGTTATGGTTTGTGTCTAGATGTCCCCCCAAAGCCTCATGTGGTGAGAGATAGCTGGATCTAGAGTGTGGGCTGCCCTGGGGGCAGGTAGCCTAGATAGATACAGGAAGAAGCTTAACTAGCTGCTTGTTTGCATTGCTGATTTGCATACATTCCTTGCATTTTCCTCACTTTACTTTGCAGCCGGCTGCGAGTCCGCCACGCCAGCCCCGCCGCCTCAGACCCAGTGGACTATAGACTGAAACCTCTGCAGACTGTGAGCTAATAAACCTTTCTTCCCCTAACTTTGGGTGTCGGGTATTCTGTCCCAACAACAAGAGAAAAGTAACTAAAACAGTAAGTGTCAAGAAAGGCAGTCACAGAGGAAGGTTTTACAACTCCTCATGGCACATCCACTCCACGAAAGCCACCAAGAGAAAACACAGTGTCACTTCCTGGTCCCAGAGGTTCCATCCAGGAGCTACTGGCATCAAACAGAACAGCTCGCCTATACCACGCTCACTAGAGAAATCACCGCTCACTGTAGCCAGGAAGTCCGCAGGGTCGTGGGCTTGACACAGTAACGGACCAGGCAGGGCCTTTATTCACAACACAGCCTGCCTCTCTGCCCACGGAACCAGCCTTGTCCAGCCCTCTCAGCGCCTCTCAGGCACAGCATGCGAGACCACATGCTGCTTGGCCGCATAGCTGTTTACTAATAACATTTGCATGTGGCATTTCTCATTATTCTGAAACAAAGAAAGGGCCTTTGAACTGCAGCATCCAGGAAGGGTTCCCGTACACCTCTTTCTCAGCTGGGCTCCCCACTCCCCTGCCCCGGTTCCAGCTGTGTTCTTGGTCCAGAATAGTTGGTCGTCCAGATGTAAACAAACTGCAGCCTTCTCCTCCTCCTACCACATCTGTTTCCAAATGTTTTGCTCGTGGCACATACTTCCCTGAATTCACCAACTTAACCATTTATTTTTATTACCCTAAAAAGAAAATAGTCCCCAACTCAAAATTTCTCACTATGATGGTCTTACACAGTTACAACATAATCTAACCTCTTTCTCTTTCAATCCCATAGCCTTCTTTTCTAATCAAGGTTTTCCAAAAGACCCCAATGAGAACAAGACTGTTGGGAATGACATTCACCACTTCTCAGCAGAAGTTTTAAGAACCAGCTTGTAGTCGACCAACTCCTTTTCCTGCCACCAGAAGACTAGCCCCATCCCAGAGAGAGGCTGCTGGGCCAAGCTCTGACACGTAGCAGGAGACAGGTGGGCCCGAAACATAAGCCAAACGATGCATCTTTGTTGCCGGGACCTTAGGATATATCTTGAGATTCACAACAAACAGTTGCATCCCTGAGATCCTAAAAATGAGACTAACTTTATTTAGCTCATTGCTAACGATCTGATCACAGAATCCTGGAAACACTGAAGATGTTCTGAGTGGAAAAAAATTGAAAAACTGCTGGAGAAGATGCTTGTTTCTACTCTCCACTCCACTCTGAAGATTAACTATGTCATTTCTTCTTGGGTTCCTAGAGAAAATTAGGGCCAATCAGGATTCATTTGCGATTCTGGTATTAATCAATTCCTAGATTCCACCTTTAAAAACTGATCTAGGTTTCTCTTAACATTCCCAACATGTCGCTCTATTTTTTTAAAAAACATTAAGTATTAAAAGGCTCAAAATAAACATTCACATAGGTTCACCTTTATACGCATCGTTTACAATTGTTAAACAATTACGAACTTAATTATTCAGTTTTTTTCAATATATGGAAACAGACGATACTACCATGTTAACAAATGCACTAAAAGAAGAAGTGAAGTTGCTTGTCACGAATAGTGCACTTTGACACACAGCAGATGACACGGGTGACTAATGTCACTGAGAACACCACAGAAGAAATTATAATTGTCTTGCATCAGATGTCACTAAATTTTTACTGTCAAAAGCCATTAAAACAAAAAGATCCATTCTTATATGCACTTGGTAATGTGAAAAGTGACTCAAAAGCAAGTAAAAACTGTGAGTGATTAGGCCATTGGAAAACTCAGGAACGGGTCACCGAAAGCGCGTGCTTGACCTTGTAGCAAGCGTATTCTGAAAACAAGCTCTTGTCTGGCATAACAAAGGCACAGAAGTGTCCTCCTTCGGCACCGGGTGGAGACGGCGGCCAGGCAGTGTCCAGGCTTCTCTGCTCCACGGCTCCCTCCTCCTTCGCTGAAGTGACAGCATTTATGGGGTAGGGACCACCTGGAATGTGTGGGCCCCGCCCCCATCAGAAGGGCCTCTAGCAGAGCCTGGAGCTCGCCCACTGCGGCCTGCCGAAGGGACTCCATCCCCTTGCCTGCAAGGCAGGCTTTCTAGATGCCCCTTCTAGGCCCCGCCTACCCTTTCCGTGCCTTCCTCCTCGCCACTGAAAGTCATGTGCCGCTTCTGTTGCCCCAGCCCCAGGTGTCTTCTCACGCAAGTCCTACTGGTCCTAGAAGCTACTGGTCACAATTACATATAATTTGGTATCCAGGGGATGGCTCCATCTCTTGGTTTCTCTAAAATGTAGTTTGTGGTACTTTTCACATTGTCCTTGTTGCTCTGTATGGCTTCAGGAGGACAGAGGCAAAGATTCAGGTCTAAATGGCCGCCATCTTCCCATTAGAACTTGAAGCATCTTTGTCCTTCGGTCCTTCTCCATGCATACAAGAGAGCCAAACTTAGGATTTTTAATAAACCTCTCTCTGCAAAGCCTCAGCAGCCTATTAGGTCAGAATACCCACCTTATAGACATTTCAGCATAGCACAGGAGTCAAGTCATTAAGACCAGACACCTTGCACTAAGAGCAAACAGAGTGAAGAGGCATTATGTGATTTGTCCCGGACTAAACACCACAGGTAACTCCTGCTCCTGCAAATTCACTAGAGATTTCCTCAGACGGCACAGTCTCAGTTTAGGAATGATTGCAAAAGACCCATTATCACGCAGACCCCCAAATGAGTGACAGTCAAATTACACCAGGCCAGTTAATAAAATCCCGAGAAAGTGCACTATCAGATAGATACATAAAGGGATAGATGGATGGCGAGATGAATAGTACGAGTAAATAATAGTGGGTGAGGAGACATGACAACAGAGAGTTATAGCTGGGGAGCAGTGCAGAGGAAGGCTGAGATTTAGCTGACCTGATCTAAAAACCATTTGATTCCTATCTTGGTCCTGTAGATTCAGGGACTCAAACGTGCCCTTATCTGTACCACCAGAACAGTTTCATCTGTTCACTCTCCATTTCTGCTGTCCTTGAGGTGACTGCCTGCATCCTCTTCCCCAGGCCCCTCAGCGTCAGCGACACACCAACCCCAGTCATTGCTGTGTGCGTGTCAACTTCTGCACTTACAACAAACCTCTCTGAAGTGAAAACAGTAGCTGACATCTTCAAAGCAGCCCGTATTTTTCATTCTGAAGTCTGACAATGATTCTGAAAAGCTGCTGCAAGGAAGTGCCAATTAATAAGCCAAATCTTCACCAGTTGAAATGCTACAGTAGTAAATTACAAGGATTATAATTTAGGGAAGATATGTAAGAGGCCTAGAAAACAACTGATCTATTCAGGAGGGAGTCACATTTATTTCTTGAGGAATCTAGGTGTGTGTTAAGATACTCGTCTGATTTGAAACCGGTCTTCTTCTGCCACCAAGTGTTAGCACGCATTTCTCACCTGCCAAGTTTTGCAGTGTTTAAATCACAGGAGCACAAGGTCATTCAAGGAGAAAATAAATCCAAAAGGATTCAGTTTATAAAGAGCATGGAACCAAACAAGTAGCACACTACTGTACAAATAATTTGAACTTTAGTTATCATTTCGAAGACATAGTAAGTCAGTAAGATTTCCTGAGTCTTTATTCATTTAAAAAACACAGTGATCACCAGAATAGCTCTAAAAATATATAAAACTCTTTTCAATATTATCTGATGTAATCTACTCACTATAATTTCGTGAAACTAAGAATATGCAAAACTGACACATACACTGATTAAATGTCTCCTCATGTTGGAAAAATATGTAATTGCCAAAAAGAGTCTTATGCTTCCCAGAATCTGTCCTTCGCCTCAGCTCATTATGTTCTCTCTTGGAAACCAGAATCCCACGCTGTGGCGGACGAAGCTGCATGTCAGGAAATTCAATGGAGAGTTTCTATTAAAATTCTGAATATAATATACAGAACTCATAGCCGCCCCACTGGGCTTTTGGCTGCTTCTACTGCCTGTTGTTACCTGCAGGGTCCTACCAGAGGCCAGGACCCTGGAGCTTAGGGACTTCTGCACCCCAACACTGAACACCACTGGGAATTTACACCCCAGTCCTTCATGGCCACCCCAGTAGGTGGGCACTCACCAACTATTTGTCCACATCTTTGATGCTAACGAGATATTTTACCTTCATAAAAAGGCGATTATGGCCCTAACATTGAATCTGCTTTTTCGCTTTTCAGCATGGATAAAAGCTTTTCAGATCATTGAGAAGTGATAGTGGCTAGATGGTGGAAAGAAACCTCTACTGAGTTACTACACGAGAATGATCTCATTCCACCTCCTGGATGGACAAGTAACAGATGGACCATCTATCTCACTGTCTCAGAATTTGCCTGCACTAATCTGCAGCGCATCTCTACATAGCACGATCCTTTCTACTAATAATTATTATATCTGTCCCAACAATAGTACCACCAGAATCTTAGGAGGGCTCCAGTATGATACCCAAAGTTATCCCCAGCTGTCCTTCTAGCAGGTCAAATCAAGACATAAAGAATATAGCAACTGGCACCAACCTCTAAACAAAGCATCTTAAAGGGAAGTATTATTCAGCACTTTTTCAGACATTCTGCTTGTGCTCCGGCTCGCAGAGCAGAAACTAAAGGACACTCCCCAAGATAACGGGAAGCCTTCTGGTGCAGAACCCAGCGGCCCCTCACTGCTGAAACTGGGGCATCGAACTTATTCCTCCCCAATCCTGACCCTGCTCAGCGCACCCAGCCCCACATCTCTTTGGAACCCAGCAAAACCTCAGCCAGCCCAGAGGAGGATCTTCACTATGTATGGGGGGTTTTCCTGTACTCTGAGGGACACTAAGGTCAGCTTTATGCCCTGACCTATCAGTAAAGTTGTGGGCTAAAAGAACTATTGCAGCAACCCAATTTTTACTTCCAAAATGCACTGAAAACATAAAGGTACCGTATACGGCAACACCTCAAAAATTATTTTATACAACTTTGATTATAGTGTTCACTCTATATTTTATTTCTTTTTTATGCTATTACAGAGTCCTTATAATGATCTATTTTAATAGCTGCTTAGATCATTGATAAGCTTTACCATAAATGACTTAAAACATTCCCCTATTAAATTAGAAGTTATTTCTAAATTTTCCCTGCTATTAAAAATGCTTCAGTAAATATCTGTATGCATAAGAAGCTTCCTCATAAAATAGTCCTTTAGGGTACTATCAGCAGCAAGAATATCTTGAAAAACATAGATTTTTTTCATGTTTTTCAGCATCATCTGCATAATTCACAGCTCAAAACGCCATTCCAATTCTACAAGGCACTGTTCAAAATCTTTGATAGTCCTGTACCACAGATTTATCCTAACAAACATTACTCTCCTACATTGTGATTGGGACTATAAATTAGCACTACTGCTTTAAAAGGTAATTTGAGATGCTCTAGAAAAAATATAATGCAAAATAGCTTTTGACCTTACAATTCTACCTCAAAGAAAGACTTCTCTGAAATATTGTGTATTTACCCAAAGAAAAGTGAATGAAGATGTTTACTGTCACACTGTTTGAGATAACAAAGAAATAGAAACTAACCTAATTATTAATTAGGGAGAAAATGTTTTAAATATGATAAATGTAATTATGATATAATAGTTTTATTTCTTTCACGCTATAAGACTGTATTTGAATCATTCACAGTAAGCATATATTCAGATAATACCTTTATAATTAAAATAACCTTTAAATAAAAATTAAAATTCTTGAAATAAGACAAATCCAATATATGGGTGGAGAAAAATTATTATCCCCCTCCTTTATTTTATGATCAATTTAAATTACACTAAAAGCTAGTTGTATATTCTGTGACAGCTAATGTTAGGTTAAGCTTGATTGGATTAAAACACACATTATTGTGATATGTGTCTGTGAGTGTTTCCAGACAAAAACAGCCTGGGGTGTGAGTGGACCAGGGGAAAATCCGCCTTCCGGGGTGGCAGGCACCAGTCTGGCGGGAGCGATCGACGACAGAGGAAAGACAAATGTGTTGATCTCTCTCCCAAACTGGGATACTCTTCCTCTCCCACCTTTGGACATCAGAACCAGGCTCCCTTGCCTCTGGACTCCACTTCGGGTTCTCAGGGCCTCAGCCTCAGACCAAGAGCTACACTTTTACTTTCTCTGATCTGAGGCCTTCGCACATGACTGAATCACACTGCTGGCATCCCAAGCTCTCTAGCTTACACATGGCTGCTACAGGATTTCTCCATCTCCAAAATCACATGAGCCAATCCCCTTAATAAATCTCATCCATCCATCTCTCTACCTCTCCCCATCCATCCATCCATTCATCTACCTGCCTATCATCTATCTATCTCCTATTAGTTCTGCTTTTCTGGAAAATTCTGAATAATACATATTCCATTATTGTCTTACTGAATGGCCAATCACTTGTAAATGAATAGACCCAGAATAAAAATCTAGAAGTGAGGCTGGGTGTGGTGGCACACACCTGTAATCCCAGCACTTCAAAGGCTGAGTCAGGAGGATCGCCATGAGTTCAAGGCCAGCCTGGATGACATGGCAAGACTCTGTCTCAAAAAAAAAAAAAAAAAAAAAAAAAAAAAAAAAAAAAAAAAAAAAAAAAAAAAAAGAAAGAAAGAAAAAAATCTACAAGTGAATTACTGCTAAGACAGGGAATAGATAATTGGGACTGTAAAAATTAAGAAGAAAAAGACGAGGAGTCATGTATTTTCAAGTAACCTGCATTCCAAACCACAAATTATAATAAGGTAAATGAACAAAATCCATTTGCATCGATACAACTTTTTCATATTGGCTTAAACTTTACTGTGGATTCACTGCACTATAAAACTGCTGGAAGCTGGGAGTGTAGGTCAAGGATATCGCACTTGCGTTGTACGCATGAGGCCCTAAGTTTGATTCCCAGCACTGCAAAAAAATTTTAAAAGTAAAATAAAACCTGCTGAGTATTTATTTAAGCCTCCTGCAGGCCTCAAGGTGTACTCAGTGTATACCAGTATATTCTGCGGACCCTCCACAGCAGGAGCACACGTGATACTATCTGAACACCAAAGGTCAAGGTCCTAGGTCCACCTGCATATCTAAGGGTAGAAAGTGGGATTCTGAAGCTTCCCCAAGTACTCCAGATGACTCGTGAATCCCAAATTTAAGATCTTCTTCCTCAGGAGCACTGACCATTACAGTAGCTACTGGAAGAGTCATTGCATAAATTAAAAGAAAAAATTCTTATTTGGCTTTCTGAAAGATGAAAAGATCATATGAGAGGCTCCCCTTCCCCTGCTAGCTATGGTTTCATTACTTGTGGTCAACTGTAGTTTAAAAATATTAAATAGAAGCTGGAAGTGGTGGTGCGTGCCTACAATCACAGGACTTGGGAGGCTTTGGGGCCAGCCTAGGATACATAGTGAGTTCAAGGCTAGCCTGGACTATATAGCAAAACCCTATTTAAAAAAAAAACAAACAAACAATTAAACAGAAAAATTCCAGAAATAAATAATTCATAAGTTTTAAATTATATACCACTCTTAGTACTGTGATGAAATCCTGTGCTGTCCCTCTCTATCCCACACAGGACAGAAATCATCCCTTTTGGCCAGCATATCCATGCTATATGCACTACCCTCCCATTAGTCACTCCACATTCATCTCAATTATCAGTTCAATTGTCCTGGTATCACCATAGGATATTTTATTAAATAAAATAAGTAACAATTATTTTATTTAATAATGGTCCCAAAGTGCAAGGGTAATGATTCTGGCAAGTTGGATAACCAAAGGAGAGGCATTAAGTGTCTCCTTTAAGCCAAAAGATGAAAGTTTACCATATGTATGCATACACAAGAAAAAACAGCATATACAGGGATCAGCGTTACCTGTGGTTTTAGACATCACTGGGAGTGCTAAAAATGCATTCTTATGGATAAGTGGGGACTACTGTCCTTTATTTTCTATAGATTAAGCATTCTACTGTAAATAAAATGCCCTCGGATGTCACCACTGGAGCAAGGACTGTTTCTGTTTTGTGTAGTGCCCCGTGCACAGTGCACAGTAGATGCTCAACAGTCATTAAATTATTATGATTTGTAGTGGAGCTCATACCCAGAACTGAATTTGATTCAATTAGAGTTTGCCGATGGGAGGAAAGAACGTGAGCCAGATGAGACAGATGGATTCTCAGACACAGAGACAGGACTCTGTAACTACAAAGAATGTGACCTCATTTAAGGCGTCTGACCTTTCTAAGTCATGTATCCTTTTCTCTCAGGTAAGGGAGTTGATTCTGGGAACACAGCTGCCAAGAAATCACTCAAGCGCAGTGTGAAATGCTGAAATACAGAGCCCAGAGCAGCTGAAACCTTCCCTTGACAGATGTCAGTGGGCGCACTCACTCCGGAGTTAATATTGTTAAAGACAATGCAACATTTTGGAACAGGAATATTACCTTCACCACTGACTTGTCAGTCTGTGATTAAGTGTGAGACCACTTGGAAGAGGGCAATCCTTTGGAAAGCAGAGCAAGAAAGACAACGAGGAAAGAAGTAAACTGTCAGTCTACAGGTCTTATGTGTTGTTATTCCAGATTTCAAAATCTATCATGTACACAAACTGTTTTTACTAAACATATTCTGGAATGCTACCTAATATAGATATTAGTGAATCTATGGCATAGTTATAAAAAAAAAAGCATGCAAGGTAACCTTTTGGAGGACACCTCTAACAATAATTTGTAGAAATCTCATAACCACAGGAGAGTGAGTCGCCCAGGCTCATTTTTGGAAGGACCAAAAAGACTCTGTAAGGACAGAGAGAGCAAATGCAAAACATGCTACATTTAGAAAGAAGTTCTACTTACTAATGAACATGACCTTCATCTACAGAGCTGCAAGAGTCTTAACCCCAGCAAAGGGGCACAGAGAGCAGAGAATGTGCGGATGTGAATCTGCACTCCCCTCTGGGAAACTCTGCTGCACCAGAGCGGGGACCCCCTGGGCTGAAATGGGAAACAATGAAGGGCACCCTCGGGATTCCGGGAAATAGGCCCAAGAATCCAGAAGAAATCAAAAGTTGCTCCAACCTGCAAAGGGGGAGGGGCGGGCTGGAAAGCAACTCCAAGCCAGGTGCCTTAGCTCGCTGCTGTCGGCCTTTCCTTGGGGAAATTCTCAGGCACCGCGGGCAGGGAGGTCTCTCGGCTACTCTTGGCCCGGCCCCTGTATGTACTTTCTCCAGGCCCGCGATGGAAGCAATGATGGAAAAGCAGGGTGTCTTCAGGGGAGGGGAAGGCTTCGCCCAGCTTGAAGAGCCCCGGGCCCGGGAGCAGCACTGCAGACAGAGGCAGGAGAGCGAGAGCTGGCGGCAGCAAGACACGAACCACCATGAAGGAGGAAACAGCACAGAGAGCGCTGGCTCCCCTTCAGGGCTCCTGGGGAAGGTGCACACGCGGCCCTGGAAGCGGCGCAGAGAGACGGCCACGCGTGCACCCAGCAGCCTTAGAGGTGAGGGGACAGCTGCCGCAGCCCGCCGCGGATCTGAGCGTCCCCAGCATCCCGGGAATCCCGGGAGCCACCGAGGCCGGCGCGGCCCTGCAGCAGGCTGAGGGGAAAGCGCACCACTCACGTGCTTCCGGAGCCAGGGCGCTCTGGACAGCTTCATAAAGGTCAGGTGAGGCTTAAAACTCCGGGTCTCGCCCGCCAGGACGCCTTTTTCTTGAAACGTCCTTTTTGCGGTCTCTGAAAAACATCAAAAGAACACAAAATGCTATTGTAACTACACAGCATGTGGAACTAGCCATTTTAATTCCAGAAAAATACAAAGCAATAGAAGTATCAGGATCTAAAATGCTACACAGAAGATATTATTAAAACATTATCCTGAATTAGCACAGATTGGAAATAACCGTGAGTAAAGAAATTACAGCCCTACTCAGCCATATCATCATAATAAAAAGAATCAGAACTACACATATGGATTTCAAAACTGATTATATATTAGCAACTTAATATTTCTGTGCATACACAAGCACCATGCTACACAAGTAGAATTCTTTACCATATATGTAAAAAAATCACTTTACAAAGACTAATGTCAACAGTTTTCCATTTGTTTTTATCAAAAAAATAGGTAGGGCTGATGCTAGTGAGGTGAACTTTAAGAAAACTGAAACCCAAGACGTTGATGCTCAAGGTCTCACTCCTTATTAGTGATCGAAAAGGAGCCGCAGCCCGAGTGGCCTAACTTCTACTCTGGTCATGTTTCTCTTTAAAGCCTGGGGCTCTAGAAACTCTTAAAAATAAAAAAATGTTTTTCAACGCACTGTGAGAATCAAAAGTATGCTTTAGTTTTAATCACCAGTCCTGCTAGAGTCTGGAGATTACTAATGATGCACATAATTATAACCAGAAATATTCGGATGAAAATGAAACTCAGTATCTCTCCATCCTGCCTGAACTCTTCTTACACTGGTGTAAGGTTTCAGTTTTCTGCCTGGGAACCTAAAATGAAACAGATGCCTGAGCAAACAAAACAAAGACACCATATTACCTTCCTAAGAAAATGAAGGACTGTGCTAGAATGGCTGGTCCATGTGAAGATAATAATAAAACACCACAAATATAAGTCACAGAGAATAGCGGATTTCGAAATGGAAATACCAGGACCGAAGAAAAGCCCCGTGGATGCTTTTCGTTTACTGATGACAAATGTCTAAGTGCTGTTGGTGCCGTCTGCCATGGCTGGCTGCCGCGCTGGCCAGGAGGATGAAGAGCAGAGAAGAAAACACCCACTGAGAGAGGACAGCACCCCGGAGCAATGGCCGGCACCTCCATCTCAGCACCCACCGTGACTGGAGCGCAGACCTGCCTCTGAGGTGTGTCCATTGGGACCGGCTGACTCAAACTAAGTATCACCTCTGCAGTCAGTCTGCATTGTATGCTTTCCTCTGCTCATCAAAATAACCCCAGGACTGGGGGCTGGGGATTTAGCTCAGTGGTTAGAGTGCTCGCCTTGCAAGCACAAGGCCCTGAGTTCAAACCCCAGCACCAGAAAAAAACAAAAAAACAAAAAAACAAAATAACCCCAGGAGGTGAGTTGTTAGCCCTCACTTTAAAAGAATTAAGAAACTAAGACTAAAAGGTCAGTAGTTTACTCAAAACTCCTCAGCTAGGCAGTGATGAGGATAGACTTTGAACCCAAATCTAATTACGAAGTTCACACTGGCTCCTACATAAAGAATCCAAAATCTTTTTTCTCCCGTCTAAGAAATGTTCTTCAAACAAAAGCTAAATGTGCTTGTATACCAGATTTGCAGTGTGGTCAACAAATTCCAGTGTGGTCACTCATTCAATCAACAAATATTAAGACCCTATTATATGGCTGCTACTATTCTAGACGGTAAAGAACAACGAACAAGACCAAGTCCCTGCCATTTAGCACTCCCATCTACACTGGGTGCCACAAACAAATACATAAAATAAGGTCAACAGTTGATAATGGAAAGGAAGAAAAATGGAATCAGGGTAGGGATAGAAAGTGATACGGAAGGAGTCTGGGAATCCCACTGGGAAGATGTGACATTTGAGCTGACAGCTGAGCTGGCGCAGAGGACAAGCCTGTGTGCACACAGGGAGAGCGCTCAGGTGAGGGGATGGCTTCGGAGGGGACGGAGCCCTGGGAGTGTCCCAACCCGGGAGAAGGGTGAGTGTCACAGGGGCAGGTGAGTGGGGGTTTGTGCAGGAGCAGGAAATGCCTTAGAAAACAGGCAGCGACCCGCTGGGCCCGGCAAAGTCACTGGATCTCATTCTAAGTCTGATGAAATTTCGAGGGTTTTAAGCAAGGGAAATTAACATGTGAGAATAACTTGTGCAAGGCTCGTCTCTGTTTTAACTAGAATAAATACGCTGACATCTCCTTTGTCTCTGGGACTGCACTTCCGTGGGAAAAGGCGGCTAGTTCAGAGTCACGGCATCCTGCGTCACGGTGGGAGAGTCCATGTGGCATTTCCCGAGCCATGCACATGCTTGCTGGTCACTGCCACCAGATGGCTCTTTGTCTCCCTTCCCTGGTAACTCAGCGGGGTAAGCAGCAGACCACTCCAAGGCCCAGAAAACACGGGCTCTGAGCTGCGAGTGGCGGCCAGCAGCTTCAGCTGAGGAGGCAAGAAAGGAATCCACATAAGAGCGCTGGGAAGTTCGGAGGTCAAGGCAAGAGGCCAAGTAGACGTTTAAACTTCCCGTGGAGCCCAGGATGGGGACAACGCCACCCTTCTCCTGAGCACCAGGTCCCACAGCCGGCACCTGGGCACCAAGAACAGCACACAAAGGCTGCTACTGCCCCACCTGCCTGGCACTGGGGACAGCTGCCCCTGATGATACAACCCACCCCGGGGCCACGTTCCGCACAGTCCTGTCCTCCTTGCCAGTTCCTTTCTAAGCCTGCGATAGATCACATCTCCTGCCCCAGGGGTGACACAGTCTTGAAAGTTTATCCAGCTGGCCTGGGAGATGGTACAGAAGAGTTTAGATGGTGAGAAGCCAAAAAGAAAACCGAGTCCAGAAAGAACACATCAGAAACAGCAAGGTGCATCCATAACGATTACTGCTATGATTAACTTAGAAATGTAGAGCTCATATGAAGTATAGAAAGGTGTATCTTTCTCTACTACTCTCGTAACTCACCTTTGGTCATCTCTGCTTTGGCATCTTCTCATCTATTTGAAAAGGACCCAGAACTGACATATTGGGCCCAATCACACAAAAGTGTCATCTTTATCAGTCAAAACCGGTCAAGCACGGGCAGAGTTAGGATTCAACACATACGGTGGTGGACGACCTTCATGAATTCCTAAGACGTGACTAAGGGGATTAAGGAACAATTTCTCAGTTTTCAAATATCTGGAGAATTTTCACATCCCAGAGCTTCTGACACCAATTTAGAAACATGTGCTTATCCAGCACAAAGGTGTTCGAGCACACAAATCCACTTCCTCGGTTATTCGCTGACAATGCCATGTGTGCCACGCGCTTTAACCACCAAAGGCAAGAGGTCAGTAAGGAGGACTCGACAGGGTCAAAAATACGACAGACATAAGAAAAGGCTTTGGGCTGACAGAAATTAAAATGATGAGCTTTTGTACCATTCTTTACTATCTACATTAATCTGAGCATATTATTTGATATAACAATCTTATTATCAAGTGAATCCAAAGGAACATGTTCCATTTATTGGTTTTGATTAGTCAAGGTTTTGACCTAACAGTTTTTGTTATTCACTGGATCTGAAACCTTTGAAAATAGATACTTATAAAAACAGTATTTGTCGCATTTAATTTCTATTGCTGTAGTGTCTCAGTATTTTCTAGGTGTATAAAAACAGCAAAAAAGAAAATTTTTTTTCTGGAAATAATTTCTTCATAATGATTTATGTTTCCACTAGCAGTATAATCTATTGCTCAGCCAGGGTATTAGGAATAGTTATAAAAATATCATTTTTGAGGTAAGGGCTTTTGCTAATGTAAAAAGCACATGTCATGTTTCATTTATAACATATGCTGGAAGAGAAGCTTATGAATAATTAAAGAGATTATTCAAGTGTTCCTAGTAGCACAGAAATTCCTTCAAGCACTAAATAGGAAAACCACACAACAAATACATCAGACGTCCTTCAAAAGTCAGCTAAAAGCGTGTCCTAAATAATATAACTTACAGCCAAAGATGAAAGTCGTCTGAAGAACAACATCTTAGAAATGTATTTTATATAGTAGGGGCAACCCATTCAGCACCCCTCCTGACGCTCAGGAGTGATTCCTGTTCCCCGTTCCCATTCTCTGTTCCTATTCCCCAATAAATTTCCCTACTCTTAAAAAATTATATATATATATTTTTAAATACTAGGAACATTTGCCATCCATAAAAGAACACTGAAACAAATAATAAAAAAACCAAAGTTTGTAATCCTTACAAATACAATTTTATCTTTTTTCTAGGTTTTACACATATACATGTATTTATTTTTATACAAGATATTTTCTTCAAGTGAGCCCTTAAAAAAGCAGCAGCAATACATCGATTTTAATAAAATCACATATGTTCGAATATGTATGTATTTTGCAAAGCAAGTATTTCCCCCTTTTCTTCTTGATATTTTCCCCTTTTCCTAAAACTTCAGGGGAGGTGGGCGTGGTGGTGCATGCCTGCAATCCCAGGAATCGGGAGGCATCAGTGGGTACTGCCAAGAGTTCAAGGCCAGTCTGAACTACATAGCAAGACCCTGTTTTAAAAAAATGAAAATAAAACTGATAAAACTGTGAGGGATGTTTATATGATCACATGATCTCTAATTTGAGAATAATCATGATCACATATAAAACATAATCACATCCTAAACGTAAATTAAGTGGTCCTAATATACTTTGAAAATTATACGGTATGTTCTACTTAGATGTCTACGCTGTGGATACAACAGGAATCTATAACACTAGATTTTAAAGACTGATTTGTGATTAAACACCACACCATCCAACAGCAAGCAATTTCCTTCCATGCCTTCCACTTGGAATTTGCTTCCTAGTATCATTCTAAGTTACTGTAAAAATTATTTCACATATGATATGGAAAATCTAAACACGATTTTAAGTCATGTTTTAGACATTCAAACTTTAAAGAAATAAATGCCATCAAGCTGTTTGTGTCTTTCCAACGGCATTACTATTTAAAGGATTCCTGTTTGCACAGGCTGTCAAACCTGCTTTGTGTCAGACAGCTTCAGAAAAGTGATTTGAACTATATACCAAAATAAAGGCTGACAAAATGTTGATACCATCTTCAATTTTAAAAATTTTATATGCATCATTCTAAATAGGTGTTTCCAATTGTGTAACACTGTCAAACAGAATTTTAAAACAGTTCATTTTAAAAGCAAGTCTTTAGGGGCTGGGAATTTAGTTCAAGTGGTAGAACTCCCGCCTAGCAAGCTCAATGCCAGCACCCCCCGAAAAAGCAAGTCTTTAAAACTGACTGCACCCTGATATAAGGCGAGGCATGCGCTCCAGCACAGACAGCCTGCAGACAACCAGACTGTGTCCTAATGCCAGCAGTCACCCGTGGTCTCGGGGACCTTGCCTTACCCTGATGGTACAAGCAAGAAGGCTGTAATGAAGCATCTTTCAGTCTCCTTGTCCTAACAACCAGCGCGTTCAAGTGAACTGTTAGCCTCTGGACAGGACTTTAGGGGACTCCAGAGCACCTGGAATGGGCCTAATTCTCATGCAAAGTGTTAGGCACAAATGGAAATAAGGCAAGAGAGACTAAGGTGACACATTCTTTCAATTAGACTTATGTTTACATCATTTGTTTTTTACTGACTGACCCATTAAAATATATTTAGTGACTGTGAAGTGTCAGAGTCTGTGAACACAAAGGTGAAAGAAAGCACTTATCTACAAAGTGCTATCATCCTGGTAGAGAAAGATTTCAAGTGCAATAGTTTCAGCAATAGACATTGTCTGGGATATCCCCAAATTCAACAAGAAATGCTCCTTTCTACTCTGAAGAATCAGAAAAAACTTTATTTTTATAAGTGAAACTTGAAATGAGTCTTTATAAAAGCTTACTGCGACAATCTGAAGAAGAAATTTTTAAAAATTGCATTTACTATAGTATCAGAAACAATAAAATATTTAGGAATAAACTTAACCAAGGAGATAAAAGACTCACACACTGAAAATTACAAAACATAGCTAAAAGAAACTAAAGAAGAAATGCCAGTATCTTATGGAAAAGTTTTGCATCTATGTTCATTAGGCAAATTGGCTGTAGTTCTCTCTTTTGGTTGGATCCTTTTCTGGTTTTGGGATCAGGGTACTACTTGCTTCCAGGAATGATTTTGGGAGTATTGTTTCCCTTTCAATTTCATTAAAGATTTGGAGGAGGAGTGGTATTAGATCTTCTCTAAATTTCCTGTACAATTCAGCTGTGAATCCATCAGGACCTGAGCTTTTCTTTGTTGGTAAGTTTTCAATTTCAACAGCTGATATTGGGTTATTTAGTATATTTATTTCTTCTTGATTTAGCTTTGGTAATTCATATGTATCTAGGAATCTGTCCATTTCTTCAGTGTTTTCCATCTTGTTGGAGTACAGGTTCTTGAAGTAGGTGCTGATGATCTTCTGGGTTTTGGCAGGGTCGGTTTTGACTTCACCCTTTTCATTTTTAATTGCACAGATTTGAGTCTTTTCTTTCCTTTTTTTGATAAGATTGGCTAGGGGCTGCAACTGACAAATGGATAAAGAAGATGTGTTTTTATACAATGGAGTACTACTCTGCCATAAAAGGGATAAACTTGCAGCATTTCTAGGTAAATGGATGCACTTTGAGAACATACTCTTAAGTGAAATAAATCAGACACACATGAGGACATATCACATTGTTTCCCTGGTATGAGAAACCATAGGTGTAAATAAAGACAAAAATGTATAATAGATACTGTGAAAAGCAAAGAAAATATTCAAATGAGAAGGAGAACTAGGGAGACATAAGGGGAAAAGAAAGAAGGGAAAAGGAGAAGAAAAAAGAGAAAAAAAGGAAAAAATGTAAATAAAGCTGTTGTAAATAAGGAGGGGAAGGTGAAGAGAGGGGTGAGGAAGGGGGAAGAAAACAAAGATATATCATGTACAGGTACAAATTAACCATGATGAACGTGATCGTTATGTATATCTAAAATGTACCAGTAAGTCTTGTTTCAATTAAAAAAAGAAAGAAAAAATATATTAGTTAGGCTCCATGTATCTACTAGATATATGACAAAGGTAAATGGAATATAAAAAAAAAAAGCCACAGTTTAGTGACACAGAAGACTGTGCAGTATCTGTTGTTCACTCTTTTTTCTTTTTTTTGGCAGTACTGGGGACTGAACCAAGAGTATCTGTACTGAGCTACCCCTGCAGCCCTTTTCATTTGTTATTTTGAGACAGGGTCTTGCTCAGTCACTAAGTTGCACAGGCTGGGCTCAAACTTGCAATCTTCCTGCCTCAGGCACTCAGAGTGCCGGGATGACAGGCATGTACCACCACCCACGCCCAGCTAGTTATTTACTCTTGTAATAGTGTGGCAAGCTAGATCCAGAGCGTATCACACAGCACATCACTGTCCATACACGTACTCTCGGATCACAGCAGAAGGAAACCAAAAATCAGCAGCAGAAGAACTCACAGAAACTATACAAACACATGGAGGTTAAATGATACACTAATGAATAATCAGCGGAACAGAGAAGAAATTGCGCTTCTTAAAAAGTTCACAGAACTGAATGACAGTGGAAACACACCATACCGAGACCTACGGGGCTCCAGAAAAGCAGTTCTCAGAGTTTATAGCTGTGAACATACACATCAAAAGACTAGAGCAATCCCCAAAAAATAAGCAAATGGTGCACCTCAGGGTCTACAGAGACTAGAACAATCCAAATCCAAAAGCAGTAGAAGGAAAAAATTATAAAGATCAAAGCAGAAATTAATGAAACTGAGACCAAAAAGATGAATCAAAGAGTTGGTACTTTGAAAAGCTAATCACAACCTAGAACAAAACTCTCAGCAGGCATGATGGTGCACACCTGTCACCCCAGCACGCAAGAGGCAGAGGCACGAGGATCACTGCAGGCTGGAGGCCAGCCTGGGCTACATGGAGAGTTCAAAACCAGCCTTAGGTAAACAGCGAGACCCTTTCTGGGGGGCGAGGGGAGGGAACCTCATCAATGCAACCAGAAATGAAAAGTTTATAAAGTATAGAGACTCAAAGTGAACAGGGCCCAGGCTCAGGGCTCTCTGTTGAGAGACAGGAGGAAGGTTGGGCCTCTCCAGACAAGAGGCTGAAGCATGGAGAGTTGACAAGTGAGACACAACCGCGCCGGAGCGCAGCACTGCCAGGCAAGCTGCAGCCGTGTTTGGAAAACACACACGTACCGTCCAGCCAATCCACACGATGGTACGATTTCTTCATTTTCTCCTTCATTTGATTAGCACTTAAGTAACCCTTTTCAGTGTGTTGCACATGATAAAAAGCACTCAGTGCTGAACCAGACAGTCATGGTCCTTGCCATCATGGAGCTAATTGAGTAAGAAAGACAGACAATAACTTGTGCAAAGAACTGGGAGGGAACCCCACTGGAGTATACAGATCAATAACTATTCACAGTAGACAGGGAAAGACTTGCTGAGGTGCTGATAGTTGAGACCTGAAGAATAAAAAAAGGCCCAGTAGAAAGAATATTTAAGCATTTTCAAAAGTTCTACAGTGGCAAAAGAATGTGATGAGTTCCGGGACGTGCCAGGAGGGCTGTGACGGCCAGAAGAGGTGGCCAGGGGCCAGCGCCGAGAATGCTGCGGGTCACAGTAAGGAGACTGGGTGTTTGCTCTTTGGCCCGCGGTTATTGTGGGAGAAGAAAAAACAATAGGATCAATCGATGATCAGCATTTGCCAGCCAGCTCAGGTCGAACAAGAAAATAAGCATACAGGACAACTGGAAAAGCCACCAAGAGTGTGACAGATCCTAAGACCTTGACAAGCTTAAGAAAAGCTGGTTCTGGCCTGGACGGGACTGGAGAACTTGGTGGGGTTGGAGCCTGTGTGGTGATAAGTAGGAATAAAACAGCAAGAGGAGTGGCAGGTGTGCAGACAGACGGCGGTATGCGGGGTCGGGCTCAGAAACAGGACGTTTTGCACAGATGGCAAGTCAGAGGCTTCGCTGTGCTTATAGACCGCTGCAGTGGAAGACGGGGGTGGGACGCTCGAGTCCTGACGATAGTGGAGGGGTGGGGTGTTTATTACTAACAACTATAACGGCTACCGTCAATTAAACACCATGCATGTGCCAAATACCATGCTTATTGTGCCCATTTTACAAACAAGGAAAGCCAAAGATCAAAAGGCTAAGGAGGCATGCGACTGGTAGCAGGGTGCACAGGGGAGCAAACTCAGTTCTGTGGGACTCCAAAACTCACTTTGAACCAGGATGGTCAAACAGGTTGTACTCACATTGCGGAAGTAAGCAAGGATTGCAAAGTGAGCTAGGGGAGAAAACTTCACAAAGTGAGAGAAGCCGGACATGGAGCCCACGCCTGTAATCCTAGTATTCTGGGAGGCCGAGGCAGGAGGATCCCAAGCTCAGGCCTAGCCTGGGCCACTTAGTGACTTAACAAGGATCTGTCTCAAAGTAAAGAATTCAAAGAGGGAACTGTGGACACAGCTCAGTGCAAAGGTTCTGGGTTCAATTTCCGGTGCTGCAAATAAAGGGGGTTGGGAACTGTGCCTGTAGCTCAGGTGAAGGTTCTAGGTTCAATCACCAGTAGACAGAGAGAGAGAGAGAGAGAGAGAGAGAGAGAGAGAGAGAGAGACAATATCCAGACGAGAGCAAAAAGAAGACGTAGAGTATAACAGACCCACAGAGCAGGAACTGCCAATAAGGAAAGGCCTTTGTGTGAGGCAGCACAGGGACACAGTCTCGAAGAGAACTAAGAGACTGGCTGACGTCTTGGGCCTCTGGAGGAAGGATTTGGAGGAATGAGCAGCCTGCCCCCAAGGGAAGTGGTCATCCCCAAGAAAAGCCAGGTCTCAGCTAAGGCAAGAAGGTAAAGGGGTGCTCCTAGGAGCTGCCTGGGGAGCCAGGTGCTCACCACAGTGGACAGACTAGCACTGTGACTACCAGCACAGAATCCAGTCAGAGTCCTGGTTCTGCCACTTACTAACGAATGACTTTCTTAACCTTTTGTGCCTCAGTTTACCCTTCAGTAAAGTGAGGGTGACGATAATGGTCCCTACCTCCCTGGTTTGCTAAAACTAAATGAATTAATATTTGTAAGATGATCAGAATAAAGCCCGTCATGAAGTAAGCCCATTTAGGTGTTTGAAAAACAAGTAAACGAAAGAGGGATGAGGGAAAGGATTACAAAAGAGGTGAAAAAGGCCAGAAAGTAGGGCGGACGGGTGCCTGGAGGGTGCACAGATGGAGGCAGAGATGGAACCCAGGCACAGTGGTCCTCGCTGCGGCAGGTCTGGCTGGGGAAAGAAGCTCGTCCTGGTTTAATTCTAAAGGAAGTGGGCAAAGCTGTTCTGATGTTTCTGAAGAGACCAGCACCAGCCTGCGGTGGTTAGAAGTCCACGTCTTCATGCAGAGCAGAGTAGCCAAGAAGGGCCCAAAGATGCCCTGAACAGATCACCCACCAGGGCAGAAAACACAACATAGTCTCTGCATCTTTGGAGGAAACCACGAGACAAAGCATCATAATGTTCAAGTGAATGTCTTAAAAAATGTTCAGTTTTCCTTTTATGAGGTAAATGTACCTGGAATCTTTTATCATGCTAACTAAGGGCACTTTTCTCATTTTGAACAAAGATTTTCAAGGACCATTATAATTCCAGCAGGTTAAATTTTTAGTCATCTCTCAATCTAAAACCTTCTTAACAAAATTGCATTTTGCTGAAAAAAATGAATAAAATCACATAACCATTTCTACACAAAAAGCTTTTCAGAGCAATTTCATCACTGTAGAATGTGGAGAAATGCCATATAAGCACGTAATTCTCTGCATCTCCTTAATTCTAAGGGCTACAGACTAATGCTGGGGAAGGAGAAGGTGTCCTTTCATCCTAGAAAACAAGGTCACTCAAGCTCACCGCAAGAAGCTAGAAGCAGCCTCCCACAGCATGTTCCCCACTCTCCCTCAGGCAGCAACCACCAGAACCCTACAGGGGCACCGGATGAGGAGGCAGCCGGGGTCTCTTCAACCCACAGCAGTTGCCGGAAAGAAATGTTCACAGCAGCAAAACTAGATGTATAACTCGAATGTTGATGATAGAGGGAAAGAGAAATATCTTTTACTCATCCAAGTATGTCCAGGGCTAAGAACATAGCAAAAGACAGATTAGCAAGGGAAAAGCACAGAAATTTATTTAATAGAAGCTTTCTGTGACAAGGGATATGTGGTTTATTACAAAATGTTTAGAAATGGAGTGCCTATATCAATACAATATACTCTTCTGAAAGTTAGAATAGACCATTGAACAAAAGTTTCTAAAATAAGACACAAAACCAAAATATTACTACACTCATACTGTGGGAATAAAGTAGTGCTAGTTCTGAGGTAATCGTTTGAAAATAAATCTAGGGCTGAGGTGTAACTCAGTGGTACAGCATAATCCCCAGTACCAAAAACTAACACTAAGATAAACCTAAAGAAGCAAAATAGGGGCATGGATAAAATTCCGTGTTATCTGAATACCATGTAAACGGAGGCACCAACTCATTTCCAATGCCTGATACAGTCAGGACTCAATAAATTCAGGCATATGTGTTGGCTCAGTAAGTGGATTAATACTGTACGAAGCCTTCTGTATGCATTAAAATATTCAGATTTCTTACTAATATGTATAAAAACTGTAACTACAGCCAACAGTATGACATATACGTAAGAGATTAAAAGCAAGACTATATCTCAAACATTAGTATTTATGTACTAATAAAAGAAAGGCAACAGTTTTTTAAAGTTCTATTACATGTGTTATGTACATGTACCAGCTCGCCCATGATGAATGCAATCATCATATACGGCAAACGTACTAATAAAAATAGAAATAAATTTTTAAAAAATAACTGAAGTTCTATTTTGCCCTCCTGGCTATAAGAACATAAATACAGTTGTTTCCCTTATGCAATCAATCAATCAATCAATCAAAGCATGAATAACAGTGATTACATGAGGAGAGGTGCATTTTTTGTAATGTTTCGTTGAAATTTTTAGATAATCGTAAATATTTTTAATCCTATTTTTTAACTACAAAAGTTAAAAGTAACTGTACCTAACACCTCTGGAATCAAGACAGGAAATACAGGGACAGTGGTCTTTGCTAAAACGAGAAAACTGCATCCTTGGTGTGACATTCCTAGCAAAGCTGGTAAGCTCTCACATCCTCAGCACACAGTGGATCTTTGTCAATATTGGAAAAGGCTCGCATGAGACTCTTTGCAAAGAATGGACGGACTCTCAATGCTGCAAGCACCCACTGAATTATTTTTAAAAATAATAAATGAATAATTAGAAATGTTTCTGAGTACAGTGATATTTATATAGTAAGACCCCACTTAATGTGGGGGATGTGTTCTAAGAGGCCCCAGCGCTAAACCAGAGACATTAAACAAGGTCATCTTAACACGTAAATAGTGGGGATGAGTGAAGCAAAACAGAGAACAAGAAAATTTATCAATTTTCTTTGTCTTATTACATTACTTATATACAGCTTTATTGCTAATAATGATTCTAATTCATAAAACATACATAAAAACCTTAAAAATTCAAAAAAACAATTTACGTTTTTGATGAGGAAGGTTCCTGATCATTGGAAATTTTTTGGTTTTTCGTAATGAAGCCATCTAATATTGTTTGCCTTTTCTGCTTTCATTCAGCGAGTAACTGTTGATAGCAAGACATCGCATTAATGACATTTCATCTTGCCTTTGAACGTCTTTCATTTCTTTTCTTTTTTTTCTTTGGTGCTGGGGATTGAACTCAGGTCTTCGCGCTTGCAAGGTAAGCACTCTAACCACTGGGCTAAATCCCCAGCCCCTGAACGTCTTTCAAAGTTTGGATCATTTCGTATAAACTGATCCATAATTTCTGTTACAGTCACTAAACTTTTTTTAGAAAATCCGTTGAAACTTCCTTTCGCTCATCTTCAGAAATGCTTATTTCATCATCTTCATGCATTTGTTCTACTAATTCTTTCAGATCGTCATTGGAAAGACTTTCACCAGTAACTTGTGGTAATTCTTCAACATTCTGTGCATTTATATCATCCAACCCTATTTCGTTAGCTAGCTTGACAATTTCATCGACACCAACAATAGATTCTCTCGGGTCGACACCCCCGCTTAGTTCTGGCCATAGTGTACATTCATTGGTCTGGTCTGCCTTGCACTGCAATGACAACAAACGCTCCGTGAGACTGTCTAGACATCACATGACGCAAAGTCAAGACTCCAAACGACCACGTCCAGATGCTGCATGTCGCAAGATGGCGAAATCCCAGATTTTACCACACTTTTACATAACTGCGCAATACCAAAACAGCATTAAGCAGAGCAGTGTGAAGTGGGGTCTTACTGTATTACAAAAGAACATATTTAAATCTAACATGTTCTCCAGAGTAGTCAGAAGAAAGAGACCGTCAGCTGTGGGCATCAGTTCCCAGGCGTCTTCTTGGACAACTGATGATTTCAAGTCTTGTGCGACTTACAAACATTATTCATTTGCTGGCGTATTTGTTTACACATACTTTGCTCTGTCCTGTCCCAAGAATTTGATTTTAAGGTGACTCCAAAGAAGTTAACAAATTAAATGCATTTAAAATAAGAAAAATGACAGAGAGACTAAAACTGAGACAATGAAAGAAGGTATGAGCAAAGTATACAAGAATGATGACATTATGTCCCATATTCTAATTTGAAATATCTTATAAATTAAATTCTAAGCTTTCAGAAAACCAATTCTAACCAAAAACACAAATTAAATATTCAATATTCATGAAGCTAAAAAATAAACTATTTCATCAAGGGAAATAGTCCTGATATGGAAATTTAAAAATAAATGTTTCTAATCAGTTCTTATGTTATTTAACATAATACATAATAGCATTTATTTTTAAATTCTTAAACACACAAACTTTTCCTAAGTTTTTCTTATAAGGTCATCAATATAAGCCAAAATTATGGTAAAAGTAATTCTGTAATATCAATTCTACAGAGATTTACATGATTTTGTTTAACTATGTTTGAAATTTTATGTTGGTTTAGCTTTGTCTAGGAATGTATTTCTCAAGGAGAAACATAGAAGTTCTTGCAATAAATAAAAAAGGAAAGGAGAAAAATGAAAAAAAAATTGTGATAAATGCACATAATGTGATGAAAAGGGGGGAACAAAATATGTTCGCCATAAAAATCTTACTTATCCTTTGGTAGATTTCTTCCTACGTACTTTTACTGATTTTGTTGCTATTAAAAAGTATATCTCTTAGAAACTAGATATATTATTTACCTTTTTGCATACTGATCTTATTATTACTGATTTTTTTTGTATTGTTAAGGATGGTATCGGTTTTGCTTTAACTGGTTTTTACTGAATGTCAATACCTGGTTTGTCTTTGTGTCATTTCCTCATACTCATACTCAGTTTAATCTTCTCCTGTCTGAGTGGTTCGTGGAATCAAGCCCTCAAAAGAAGTCTGGACACTAAAGACAGCCTCAAATACAAGTGGCAGAGATATCCATCCCAATAGATGCAGAAATCTAAATACAGAAACACAGAAGTATGAAAAAGCAAGGGAACACAACTCCTCCAAATTTCCATAATTCATCAGTAACTGAATCCAAAGACATCAATGTGGATGAACTGCCAAAGGATTCAAGACTCATTTATAAAATGATTAATGACTTCAAAGATGATACAAATAAGCAAGTGAGTGCATTAAAGAAGACAGCAAAAGGCACAATGTATTGTGGTCCGTAAGCTTGTGTAATGGCCTGTAAGTTTGTGTAATTTTGGATAAATTTTAATAAAAATCTATTAAAAAAAAGAAGACAATGTAAGATATGAAGGACCAATTCAACAAAAAGAGATTCTGAAGAAGAACCAAACAGAATCCTGGAAATGAAAAGCACAGTAAGTCAAATCAAAAACTTAACAGAAAGCTTCATCAACAGACTGGACCAAGCAGAAGACAGAATTTCAGGGTTTAAAAATAAGGTTGAGGAACTCTTACATGCAGACACTGAGAAAGCAAAATAAACAGAAACCATAAACAAAATATCCAAGAACTCTGGGACATTGATAAAAGACTAAACTTACAAATTTTTGGAGTAGAAGTGGATGCTAAAGTCCAGATTAATGGTACAGATGTCTTTCTTTCTCTTATTGCTTCCTCTTGCCTAATTGCTCTGACTAAAATTTCAAGAACTACACTGAATAGGAATGATGAGAGTGGAAATCCTTGCTGCATTCCTGATTTTAGATGAAATGCTTTCAATTTTTGCCCATTCAGAATAATGTGGCTGTGGGTTTATGGTATATGGCTACTAGTAGATTGAGGGGTGATCCCGCAATACCTAGTTTCTTCAGGGCATTTATCATAAAGGGCTATCGAAGTTTTGAAAGCCTTTTTTATGTCTGTCTTTCTTGGTCACTATTCTAAACTTCACCAGTTTTCTCAAGCCCTATTTCAGTTTAGTATGCAAATCTAATTTTACTGATACCCCTAGGCTCACAATTTACATTCCAAAAAAACTAATTGTGGGTCCCTAAATATACCTTGATTTCTTTGCCATACAATGAAGTCACTCCGCGGAGAATGCCTGCCTACAACCTGTCCAAGGGGAAAGGCTTTTACTTATTCTTTACATCTCAGCTGCATGTTTTGTCTCCTGTGAAACCATCCTCAATACAGACTCCTTCTCCTTTGAGTATTCTGTACCTGCCTCTAGGCACAGAACTGATCATTTTGCATTATAATTGGTGCCTGTTCATTTCTGCAAAAGATTGTAAGCTCCTTAGAGGACAAGAAACTTTTTTTTTCAAGGTTTTTTTTAATCCCAAACACCTAATGAATGCTAGCTAACTGCACGTTGACAGAATGAATTATCCTTGTATAATCCCTTGGGTCCACCATTACGTATGAGAGATGAATATAGAGTAGACACATTTACAAAAACTTTAACTAAGATGCATGTGGTTGTTTCACCAGTAGGATCAATACTGAATTTTCGATTCACAATCCAAATGAAATGTTCCCATGTAAAATATACTTAAGAGAAATTTTTTTCTAGAAAGATAACTAAATAGTTCTGTATTTGATAAACCAAAATGAATAATGAACTAAGTGAATTTAAACCACATACTGTACTGGGAAATATAACTGACACCACATAAATGTCAATCTACATGTTTGGCTAGAACTTTCCAGCCAAAATAGTTTGTTTGGTACTCATTGTTTTTGGTATTTGTCACATCTACTGGAACCAATTAACAATGAATAGCACTAAACGGCCAAAATCTGACCTTTTGTTTTCCTTGGCAGATTCCCAGGTTATTACATTATTTTAAAACAGAAAAACAGACAGAGGGAGAGGGGGTTGAAAAGAAGATAAAAGAGAAAGATGGAAAAAGGAAACTAAAAGGCGGCTGCCCATGGACCAATGATGAGAGTATATGATATGCCAAAGACTACTGAACCTGAAATGAGCTGACATGAAATGACACCCAACCTGTAATCTCTGGATCAAGCCCCAAAATCAGTCCACCAGGCTATATATTTTTCTAAAAGTAATTCCTTGATAATTTAACTGCAGTACCAACAAATGGTCTCTACTAAGTGTGAAGTCCTTTACCATCACGAATAGGCTTTCTGGAGTAGAACAAATAGAAATGTAGCTGATTCATCTACCAGCTCTCTGGGATAGATGATAATTCCCACAAGCCTCTTACTCATTCCGTACTCATTATGGGTCTGCCATATGTCAAATGTCATGGGAGTACTAGGACCCTTCAGACTTAGACTGATAAACTTGAGTCCAGTGCTTCACCTTCCAGAAAGCCCCCAAATTGACACATTCCTCAGGACCAAGTGTCAAGATAACTTTCCAGGCCCTGTGTTTAATCCCTGACTTATACAAGCAAATGCCAAAGCAACTCACTCTAAAATGAGGTTATATGCACCAGCTCCAAAAATTAAAAGACATCAAGCCTCTGTGACAAAAATTAAAACATCTCTTCTCCAACCTACATGTCATATGAGGGTCCTGCTGTCCATTTACCTGCAATCTCTAAAAGTGGGGGCATGTGGTCTCCGTCTGCCAGCTTCACAAAGCCAACCTGATTTCCGAAAGTGTCAACGCCCTGGAAGGGCAACGTCAGACCCCTTCCCTGCAGGGTGTCTTCGACCGACGGCTTCAATTCCAAAAGCGCATCTACACCGCTAGGAGGAAATGACAGCTTCTCACTAACATATTAAGTAATAACACGTGCAAAACAAAATAAGGAACAAACTAGCCCCTTTTAAAGGTAAAGATACTTTCCAGAGCTAAACCATATGAGTAAAGCAAATACTGATTTTTAAATAAAAACCTCATGAGTGAATTAAACTTTATGCAATTATAATTACTATTAAAGATATAAAGGTAAATACTATTTTATACTTCATGAATAAATTTTTCCAAAGTAAATATTGCACATACAACTCAAAAAAGTTACTGATTATATATCCCAAAAAACACAGTACCTATAAAAGTTTACATTCGATTATGTGGAAAGTTCTAGTTTTTTTATGAAACTACTAATATTTACATGATACTTAATATTTGCAAAGCACTCTGAAAACCTAATATACATTGTATCTTAAAACTACTAATATTTACACAATACTTACTATTTGCAAAGCACTCTGAAAACCTAATACACATTATATCTTAAAATGTGATTATTACTATAATAAGATAATACATTATACTTGGATTCAAATAAAATGTAAGCTTAATTGTATTTCCCAAAAGAAGGTACATGCTTGCTATATTTATTAAACTTATGTTTATTTAAGCCTACCCTGCATTTTCAAATCTTTATGGTTCTTTATAAAAATAAATGTCTACCATGTTATTCAATTAGACATTAAAAGATTTTGAATATTTTGAAAAGTAGGATCAATTATTTCCTCCTTGAAGGGAATTTTGGTATAGGTACTTTATTATGTGAAAAAAATTAAACTCCCACTAGAGGGCAGCAATTACTTACAAAAGAAATGAGCTTTCACACACCCTTCTAATAAACCATCATTAATTTAGTCTACGTGCTGCTAAAGTGAACACAGCTATCATTAATTTAAATTATCTCGATCAATGATTTAGTCACAGTAAAATGTGTGAAAAAAAAATTGGTATTTTCCTAGGTCTTTCATATTTCTAAATTAGTCTTCCCATAAAGTATTAACTGATTTCCTGACTTTCACGTTCAGCTTCATTTCTCTGCTATGACATAAGGACAACACAGTGTTTTAGATCAGTCTTGCACGTGTTAACCTTTCTCATTGTCCCTACACTTGCACAGAATCAATCTGACCTCACCCAATTGTAATCATGGTCATTTAAAGGGACAGAGCGTACACAGCACTGTCCCCACTGTGTTCTGTTAGTCAAAGCACGATATAGCAGGACAGCCGCTTAGGGGAGTTCACGATGTGTATTTCACAGGAAACTGTATGCCCAAGCAGGCGACAAGAAAGGCCAAGACTTTTCAGGGAGAGTGAATTCCATACATTATCTTTCTTCAAAGAAAAAGCGCACACCTGTAATTCCAGCACTCAGGAGCCTGAGGCAGGAGGATCGTGTGAGTTCAAGGCCAGCCTAAACTACACAGCGAGACCCTGTCTCACAAAAATGAATAAATGAATAGATTTCCAAGACTGGTCTATAGAAAGACTTCTTTATAGTAAAAAATTTTTTAAAGGATATTCATATATAAAACAGAATTGTGAAGCTGGAGTTCAGAACCGCAGCCTCACCAAATCACCTGTTGGATGTGGGTTGTTGTATTTCTATTTCTTTTTGTTGTTGTTGTTGTTTGTTTTCATTTTGGGGAGAGTTTGAGATAGGGTCTCAAATGACCTTAGGTAATATCTTCCTGACTGAATTCCTGATTTTAAAAAAAGTCTCTGCATATTCCATATCCAGTCTATTAAGCAATACTTTATTAAACACTAACATTAAACACTTTAAAAAGTAAGAATAAATATAGGACAAGTAACTGACAATCTAGATAGCTTCCATATTATACACTATAGGATCAAACAGCAAAGATTAGATACTTCAAAATCCTCCGTATAGGCAATGTCTTTCCAGAAAATAATCGATTTTACTCTACCTATCTAGGTGCCCAAACTGAGGCCACACCTTGAATCTCACCACCACTTACAAACTGACACCTCTGTCCCTTCCAATCAGTTGAACATCTTCAAAGAAAAGACTAAGGTCCCCTGAGAGAGAAGGAATTCTATCTACCTCAAGACTGCCTTTGGACTTGAGACTACAATTCCTTAAATAATTCTCGATACACACAGACAGACACAGCTACTGGGCAGTGAGAGAGCCACCCTACGGTTCTGTTTCCCTACAGAACCCTGAACACGCTGTGCTAACACACCCAGGTGCTACTCCTTCCTCCTCGGCCATCCGCTTCCCGGGTCGCATCTTCGGCTTCTTTTCAACCAGGAACATCTGTTCTGTCCTTCTGATTGGCAAGGTGATCAGCCTGAGTGAGTCAAATCACAAGTCCTATCTACACGAGTCAAGTCTCTGCTCCTCCCCTCCCCGGAAGGGTCCCAGGAAAGCTGTTGCGAAGACAGCTCGGGCCAGAACCGAAGACTGAAGACCCAGCTACAATAATCACATGTAGCTGGGTATTCTGGGTTATCAATTTATTCTGTTTTCTCCCTTTGATTTTCCCTCTTCTTCGCCCTCTCCCTAATCCAATCCTTGTTCTTTATTCCTAACGGGGACGTACATACTGGGGAATAAAGCAGAAGTCACCCGCAATCATTCTGGCCTTGGGCTTTCCAAAGACCTGCAGCTTGGGTTTCACCAACAGGCTGAGAGAGGTAGCTGGGAAGGGGGCATCGGCAGTGAGAACTGGGGGAGAGCGCAATTCGCCACCCCAACTGGAGAGCTGTGATCAAGGACTTCTGCTCGACCTTTACGCAACGTCCTTGGAATCAGGGCGGGTGAGGTACAGGGTGAAGCTGAAATTGTCAGCTCCCCTAGTAAAAGGGGCTCTGACGCCAGCAACACCAAGGGCCTGCCATACACCAGGCCCCGCACCCAGAGGTCTTACACAGATTGGAGTATTATTTCCTCCATTTACGCAGACAGTTGGTGAACTGTCCAAACCAAGCAACTAATAAAAGGTGGTCGAACCACAGCCCCAGAAGCTTTTCCTAGAATCCCACCCTAGAATCCAGAATCAAACTCCAGAGTGCTTCCATTAACAAGGCCAAAACAGCTGTGTAACTGAGGGCTACTATGTGATAGTCAGAGTGAAAAAGTCTAGAAGAAAAATAGGTAATTCTTATTAATTGGGACAAAGAAAATTTCTTTCAAATTTCAATGACTCTGAGTTCTCCTATGTTTATGCATACGGGAGTAGTAATCTGAAAAATAGTATTCAAGAAAGTTGTATTACTCACATGTTCACTTCATCTTCATTTAATAACTGCATCACCAGCAGGGTAATATGAAAGGAGCCACCACCAACCATTGCTTTGGCCAGTCGCTTATCTTGTTGTATTATTGCATTCTGCAGGGTCTTAATTCCTCCTGTAATCTAATCACATGTACAAAAAAGAGAGACGTCAGCAAAAATTTTGCATAGCAAATTGTACATCAAGAAGAAAGACAGAGCTGGGTGTGGTAAGGACTGCCGCAAGTTCAAGGCCAGCCTGAACTTCAGAGAGAGAGACCCTGTCTCTAAAGAGACAGAGAGAGGGGGAGAGGGAGAAAGAGAGAAGGAAAGACAGAAGGAAGGAAGGAGAGAGAGAGGAGGAAGGAAAGAAGGCAGGAAAAGAAGGAAAGAAAGAAAGGAAGAAGGAAGGAGGGAAGGAGAGAAGAATGGAGGGAAAACATACAACCAGCAAACTCAGAGCAATCTCAAGGTCATGCAACCACACTAATGTTTGTCAGCTTGTTCTAACGTATGCAAGATACTTGACTCAGATGACTCTGACAGTATGTACCACTCTTTTGTGTCTTTAGTTGCTCCGTGGTTGCCGCCTCAATGTCCTGAATCGATTAAAAACATTTACCTTCCATGGTCATTCTGACTTTGGGGAAGAGCCAGATGTCATACGGTGCCACACGGGGGATGAGGACACGCCACAGTGTTTTTAAGTGCCTGCCTTTCTGTTGGGTGGCACTCGAAGCAGCATCACTGCAGTCCTGACCACACCTCATAAAACCGTTCAGGACAGAGGACTCCAGAACGGCTTCGGAGAGTGGGAAGGACCAGGGGCTAAGTGTGCTGGCAGTGAGGGGAGCACTTGGAGGGAGATTAATGCCAATATGTTTTACTGTAATACAATTTTTTATTTAACTATTCATCATATATTTTGATCCCCCTTTTAAAAACTGAGAAGATTGTAAAATGTTTATCCACCTTAGAGGACTAAGCCCAGCACTCTTATTCTGCATACTGGTTCTCTGGTGGAGTGGAAAGCTCAATGGCTGCGCATCTTTTAAGAAATTTGCCCTTGTAATACAGAGTATGACTCATTCATTACGATCTTTTCTAAGAAAAAAGCTTTAGGATATTTTTTCTAAGAAAAAAGTTTTATTCTTGCCACGGAAAGGTCCAAACAGCAGGCAACATCCCATTTCTGTTAGAAGTTACTGTCTGTCCCCAAGTGAAGGTATCTGAGGACCTATTACTCACAGCCTAAGATTTTTCAGGATAGCTGTAATTTCAATAAGAATCACTACTGGCATCTTTCCTGATCTGCGAAGGCAGGAATAACTATGAAGACAGAGTAGAAAGCAGTCCAGATGTGAATGTTAGACAACCATCACAGTCCGCATCCAGGTGCACACACCACAGACCCGGCTACTCATCTGCCTTCTCTTCTCAGGAACTACCTCTGGAACAGGAAGAGGAATGTTTCCTCCCTTCTCCACTTCCGGTTAGACCCAGTCCAAGTCAGCTTCTAAATGTGAGTGCACCAGACAGTAGTCTGCATTTAAAATAGCAAACCCAGAAAAAGCACAGAGAAAAGGGAACACATAAAAGCCCCGTGAAAGCAGAAGTACTAAGCAAGAAGAGGAAAAAGAGAGGGGCTGGCAGTAGCAGGATTCATGAAAAAGCAGAGATAAGAAAAAACTGAACCATGAGCAGAGCAGGCTGTTCAGATACTAGAGGAGCTGTTTTACCCAAACAATGTCCCCATTATCTGTGGATGCGACTGAGCAGATCATGAGATGCTGTCCTAGGATCTGACTTCCCATGACAAAGAAGCTCTCCTTTCACAAACACTTGAATCAAGTTCCTCTGAATCTCTGCTGAGTCCACCCGACCTGGGGCTTCTGTGTGGCTGTGAAGAATCCTGTGAAGTCAGTTTGGTGAGAAGCCCTCGGCCTTCGTAGTGACCACCTGAGACACTGCTGCGGTCTGCCTGCAGCAGCACGGTCGTTCAGTCACAGCCCTGCGCCCTCAATGTTTCTACCACTGGCCCCCATCCTACTCCTTGGTTATAAACCCCTCCTTGTTCTTGCCAGAGTCTGAGTTGATCAAGTCCAGTCCCTCCCCTCCGCACCAAGGCCCTGTGGCCACAGTAGCTATACCTAGCTACATGGCCCCCTTGAGTAAGGTCTGCCTTACCATCTCTAACAAGTGTCATGAATAGTTTATCTTTATCACATGTGTTTTTACAATGAGTTCACACCAGGCTTGGTGGCACACTCCTGTAATCTCAACACTCTGGAGGCTGAGGCAGGAGGATTGCAAGTCTGAGTCCGGCATGAGCAATTTAGCGACTCAGCAAGACCCCGTCTCAAAATAAAAAGTTTTTTTTAAAGGGCTGGGCAAATAGCTCAGTGCAAAGGCCCTGTACCATAGTGTCAATCCCCAGGCCCACAATCAATCAATAAATTCCCATCACCTAAAATAAACTCAGTACTTCTCTATTCTTTACAATCTGAAAGACACTAAGAGATGAAATGGTGTTTTCCCAAGAGGAAGTATTAAAGCTGAATTGAAGCAGATTGGGCCTGAAAAGTCCCCAAGCAAACAAAATCAATTAGGCCTTAAATTTTGCAACAAGGTTAAATACAGCTTTAGCCTTGCTTAAGCTGAAAGCATAAACAAAATTTGAGTCATGTGATCATTTCTGCTCATGTTAGACACAAACACACATTAATTTTGACCAGTCATAAACAGCCAACTGATCTATGATTATGCAACTAGTTTGTAACTGCAACCAATGAAATAATTTCTTTATTTTGCTTCCACATTGTTCCTTTAAGTAACTGGCTCTGGCACTATGAAACTAGAACACTAAACCTCTTTCATTCTGGTGTTCTCAATTCACAAACTGCTTCTTACTCAAACTCATGCAATCTGACTGTGCACCACATTTTTCATTTTGTATCTTGAGCCCTTGGGACTGACTGCGTAGTTCCAGCTCCAGGTGAAGTCACAGGTCAAACAGGGCACTCAACAGGAACGGATGAGATCCAGCTGAAGCTGCAAGGAGGCAAAGTTCAGAAAGACGAGATACTACGGGTGCATCAGCATTTAAGGAGTCTAGGGCTCCTCCATCCAGAACGGCAGTCACTTGCATGTTTAGAAATTATGGAGCCCGTATCTGCGCCTTTGTAGAGAAACGGGCAACCCTCAGCAGAGCTGACCTAGAGCTGCAGACACCGCAGCAGGCAAGTTGAGTCTAGATCAAACTGTTCATTATGGGGTACACTGGGAAAGAAGGGATGGATGCCTAATACCTGAGAGACAGTGGGATTTGGTTGTTTTGTTTGGGGGCTGGTATTTGCAGCTAAGCACTCACGCAGGCTAAGCACGCACCCGACCACTGAGCTTCTTGCCCTGACGCTATTCATCCTTTTGCTCATCTACCCCTGCACCCCGAGAGGGAGAAAAGGTAAATTAGGCTCACGCCTTAGAAAGTCAGGACCTAGGATAGCCAGCTCTGGCTCCTGTAACTACCTGCACTCCTTGGTCAGAAACTGAACTCAGAGCCTCAGCAAAGATTTTCCAAATCCCAGACAAAATCCACAAAAGCTGACGAGGGAATTCGGAATCCTCGCAGGAACGTGTGACCCTGACCTCCTGCTCTGTATCAGTTTACAGCTAAGATATCAGCTGGAACAGCAAGCACGCAGATGGTGACTCCAACAGGACCGGGCAAGCTAAGCAAAGTACTGACAGCAATGAGCAAGCGCCAAAAGATGCCAGGAGAGCAGCTGAAAACCCTTTAGAAGATACGCCCATTGTCTTCCCACAAGAGACTGAATGGTCTATTATTCCACCATGTAAACAGAAAAAGATGACTCAGTCTCTCATTACAGGGCTAGATTAGAAATCTCATTTTATAAACATGTTGGTCTTGAACACCGCAGGGAGTATTTCTTACTGAACCTTGAAGGGCCCTGATGGTTTTATTCAGAAATGGGTTCTGGGACCAGAAAAAAAAAAAAAAAGAAGAAGGTTAAGATGAGGGAGGAGGATCACATATTCAAGCCCAGCCCAGGCAACTTAGCAAGATGAGGTCTCAAAATTTAAAAAAATAAAATAAAAAGGGCTGGAGATAAAACCCTGGGTCCGAACCCTAGCACCTCAAAAAAAGAAAAAAAAAAAAAAAAGACTGGATGAGAAGACACTAATATAGTCACCACAGCTGAACATTTTCAGAGAACTTTAGAACCAGAAAAAGATCAAATGCTGCAAGAAAAGAATCCAAAGACCCATGTCTTCACAGCTCCAACACCTACAGGGACAATGACCAGAGGACCTCCTTGTCCACAGTATGACTCAAAAGCAAGAGGTCCTCAACAAAGAAATCCTGCACCTCAAGATGCCTGTCACCATTGCGAAGCGACACCACTGGGAGGCTGTCCACAGTCGTGCCTGTGTTCTCACAGGCCTACCCCTTTTGGCTGCTCCCCGTGAGATCAAATTCCCAAGGGCTCGACTACAGAGATAAAGACCAGGACTGATGGGCCCTCACTCCACCAGAGGTCAGAGCATATACAGACTGTCTAAAAGCAACAGCAGGGCAGCAAAACTGTTTAAACTGTTGGCAACCTAATCCAGCTTCGTGTTAGAGAATAACTTTACCAAAAAGTTCCATATGCAGTCAAAAACCTACTAACTTACCAACCTATAGGTAGCTAAAAATTAAGCCTTCCCAAGCCAGAGATAGTAGTGCACACCTGTAATCCCAGCCTTCAGGAGGCTGAGGCAGAAGGATCATGAGTTCAAGTCCGGCCTGCGCTATGTAGCAAGTTCAAAGTCAGCCTAATCTACATAGTGTGACCCTGTCTCAAATAAATAAAATTTTTAAAACTGAGCCTTCTCTACAGATGACATCGCAAAGGAGAGAGCTTTCCCAAAATGATGGAATAAGGCTCTCTTTGTACCCTGTATGCTAAGATTTGTTTTGTTCTGTATTAACACAAAATGTTCAAACTTACATTTTTATGTTTGTTAGGAACTTCTACTATGCAGACTGAACAACCTTGGAGGCCTAGTGCTCCGAGTTCGGCCACTCTCACCGGCCAGAGCAATCGCGACAGTGCAGTCCACACAGACGGAGGAGAAGAGCCCCGCTAACGACAGAACTCGCTCCCATACGCCCCTCGGGGAGCATCGCGGGAAACTAGCCTGATGAAGAGGTTTGCTTCCCTTCCCTCGGTAGGGTTGCCGATACATCAGATGAACTGATGGAGCCCTGGGGAAAAACAGCAGAAGCAAAGGGAGGGTCTACAGCAGGGCTGGCGAAACTTTCAGGGCTTTCGCTGGTAACAAACAGCCGGCTGCGGCACGCATGCCGTAGGTTCGCCACCGCTGGTTACACTACTGACTTCATTACTGGTAACTTTCTATGTAGGGAAAACCTTAACGGAACTGGCCTGATGTGGACAGTGTTTCAGATTCTCTCTGTAATCCACCTGGCTCAATACAGTACGTAGAGGCGGACCCCCGACATGCAATGACACAGACACAAAATCAGAACATGACCATGATGCCTTTAACCACATCAGAAGACTCACTGAAACTAGGTGCCGGCTCAATGCGAACTCAAGGTAAATAGAAATCCTCTATAGTTCCATATTACATAGTATTTTTATCACGCAGATCAATACACAGAGCGCATCTGAAAAGGAAACCAATCCTCTTAGTTTGAGGGTAACAGTTACTTTTATCAAATGCACCGGATTTCTGTGCCTACTCCCACTTAAACCATAACCACTCCACCTGGCTCTGTACAGACACAGGTCTGACAAATAATAACCAGATTTTAAAATCTCACGACCAGTCACCTCCCTCCCCAAAAAATCAAAGGAGTTTGAGAAAACGGTAAACTGACAGGCATGAGAAAAGATGAAGGAGTCACCCAGAGGAGAAGATTCAGGAGGAGTACAGAGAAATGGTAGAAAACAAGAGTAAGAAAAAGGCCAAGAGAGTTAGGAGGAGTTTGTTTTTGAGAGGGGATGAGGAGGAGGCACAGATGTGGGCACTGACTTAAGAAATAAGACATCAATGGGCAAGAAGCCTTGAAAGTGGGTGTTCAGAGTCTTACTGGACACTATGTGCCATGTCCTCCACGGCTCTTGTTTTAGAAAGCTGGTCCCCAGTGAGGCAGTGTGGGTTGGGAGGGTCTCCCGGGAGGTGTGTAGGTCACGAGGACAGGGCCCCGTGAATGGACTAATGCCATTATTTCCCGAACAGCTTCCTTACAAAAGGTTGGTTTGGGCCTTCTCTTGTTCTCTTTCTTGCTCTCTCGTCTTCCACCAAAGGACTACACAACAAGAGATTGACAGATACCAGCCCCTCCATCTCAGGTTTCCCAGACTCCGGAACTGTGAAAATAAATTTCTGTTCTTCATGATCTTTCTAGTCCCAGTTACTCTGTTATAGCCGCACAAAAGAGACCAAGACCCCGTAATGGGACACACTGACACTTCCATACAAAGCCTGTAGCACAAGTCCATGTTACTCCATAATGATTTTCAAATTTGGAGTTTTAGAGTTTTTTCCAGATCCAACAAAGTGCTGAGCCTGGCTCACAGGAATAAGGGACCAGCTCAAGTGGGTCCAGGTACATACGGCCCAGTCTCGGGCACATCATGCGGGGTTCAAAAGTGTCAGACCCTAAAACAATATAATTACATCTTCAAATCTTAGTGGACACCACAATTACTCTGATTTAATTTATCATGAAAAGTGCATTAGGGTGAGAACTTTGTCCTGTAATACAGCCTGATGTAAATTTAGGGTGCTGGACTTGGGTCCAAAATCCTGGGTGCTAATCCCAGATATGCCAAAGATGTGACCCCATATAAGTCACCTATTCTCACTTGGCCTTGGTTTCTTCAGTTGTAAAATAGCAGTAATAAAATTTGCATGGCTATACTTAGAGGGCTACATTAAAGATTGTATTAGAAAGATGAATCAAAGTATGTTGTAAGCTCTACTACAAGTGGTTCTCCAGCAGGGCAATTTTCTAGAAGACATTCAGTAATACCTGGAGGGATTTTTGGTTGTCGCAATTAGGGGGAAGGTTCTACTTACACCTAGTGGATAGGATACTCCTATTTCCACCAAAACATACTCCTTGTTCTAAGCTCAAACAGTAGTTACATGTAAATTTAGGACAAAATTCCAGTAACTTATGGATTCAGGATCTCAGTGCTGCATCTTACATGGTGAGATAGTTTCAGACCATTAGTATCTTTGAATTATCCAGTAGCTTGTAAAATTGCAAATTAAAAACTGTAACACTTTGAAGACTATTATCTTGACAAAGTCACTTTAATACTTACAATGGAGGATTAACCTCAAACCCAATAAAAAAATTGTAAAGTTAATCTAATCAAGCAATATATTTCTAACTATGCTTTGATGTTTCAGATGAATTTGCATGTTCCTTGATACCATCTAAAGGCTTTTAAAATGCATTTTATTCCTAATTACATTCTTAAAAAGTTAAAAAGAAAAAAAAAACACACACTTCAGAGCCCCGTCGGTCATTTTTTAAAAGTGCCAATGTCATCAAAAGGCAAAAGAAACTAATTTTTACAGTCACTGTAAAAGCTATTAAAACTTATCTGTCATCATAATTCCTAGCCATCAGTAGTACTGCACAAAGCACATTTTTAAAATGTAGTACTATAAAGTCAGATTTAAATATGACATTGAAAGAAACTTCTTAAAACAAAGAATGTTCTTGAAATCTTTAATATTTCATTCGCCGAGTAGTTACTTTGAGCTAGCAGAATAAGGAAGACACCATCTGCTAAACACCACTACTAAGCTACATTCTACATGCCTAAAAATAATGCAATTAGAAAATTCTTTCCTGTATCTTTTGCATTTTCTAATCGACTCAAACCATATATGAATTTTTAAAAATGCAATAAAGTTAGTGTGCTTCTGCCTGAAAAAGATGAATTCCATTCTAGTACATGGTAAAGGAATGTCTTGGGCCTCATCTTTTGACATTGGTTTGGGAGTTCTTCCAAATATATATATTTTTTTCCTAAATATTTTGCCTCATTAAGAATCACCATAATTATTATATTAACATGCTGCCTGAGGGCTAGGAGTATAGCTCAGTGGTGCGGCACTGTCTTCAAATACACGAGGCCCTGGGTTCGATTTTCAAGACTATGAAAAATAATAATAATTTTTAAAATGCTATCTAACTTCTCTTCAAAGCTGAATGCTCTCATTTTTCTTGCCTGTTCACAACCATTAAAAGGATCTGAAAACTAATCATATAATAATAATTGGAATGAAATTTTAAAAAATCATCTTCAAACAGAGTAATGTCCAACATATACGAGGTACTTAAAATAATCATGATGCTATCAAATACTTCTATTATTCCATTTTCCAGAGAAGAACTGAATGTACTAATTTCCCATATTTTCATACCAGGAATTTCACATTACAAAAGGATGTAACGCAAAATTACATCCTTTTAAAAGTCTGGAAAAAAATCTTTTCCACTAGCAAATAAAAAAACTTACAAAACTTAATACGTTCCTAATATCCTCAGCTTCTAATTATTCCTTGCATTTTTTCAATGTTGATTACTTTATCTTGTCACCTGCTATAGTCTGGCTCATGAATTGCCCCAACAGTCCAAGTGTTACATGTATTAAAAGGCTTGGCTGTTGGGGTGGTGCTCTTGTGAGATGGTAAATCCTTCGAGAGGTGGACTACAGTAGGGGGGACCCTGTCAAGGGGATACGTGAAGGGGACTGTGGGACCCCGGCCCAGTCCCTTCCTCTTTCTGTCTTCAGTTCCTTGGCAACGACGTGGACTGTTTTGCTCTGCCACATTGTCCTACAAAGATGTGATGCTTTATCACAGCCCCAAAAGTAAAGGGTTCAATCGGTCCCAGACTGGAATTTCCAAAACTGTAAGCCATAATGAAACTTTTTTCTATACAAGTTTAGTTATCTTCGGTACTTTGTTAAAGTAACAAAAAGCTGATTAACACATTATCTCACAAAAGAAAGCATATGAGTAGCGGATTAACAATGAAACAATTCTAGTCAGTTAAGAAACACTTAAGATTTACTATACCCTCAATAAGATGTTTTTCTTTTATCTTTAACATGGAGAAACATATACTTGTATATACTTTTGAAATTTTTAGGTGCCAGTCTAATACACTTTCTAGTTCTAATTCTTAAAAACAGGAAGTCAAGATTTTCCATCATTAGAGAATTCCAGACCCTCTAAGAATGTGTCTGTATTGAAAGATCTGTGTTATTTTGATTTTTTTTTTTCCTTAAAACTAGACGCCTACAAGTACAGGCCAAAAGTACAGCAATTCATCGTGAAAGCACTGGCTGCCAACAGCTAGGCAGGTCGCTTAACTGGAACCTGGAATACAGTCTTCCACTGGGACAATGTCACCGGTGCTGCCTCTTTCCGCAGGCCTCCCACAAAGGCTCAAAAGGAGTTTTAAAAGAGAATTAACATTCGATACTTTGAATTTTTTTTTTTTTTTGGTGGTACCGGGGATCAAACTCAGGCCCTTGGGCTTGCAAGGCAAGCACTCTAATCACTCAGTGAATTTGCCCGATGAAATCTGTTTACCTTCTACGCGTTAATCTAAATCGGGAAAAACAAAGTCAATAAAAATCTATATATGCTCATTAAGCATTCGAAGGCGAGAGTGAATAAGAGCAGGCCTTTCACACCCACTGCCCACACCGATCTGGGGAGAAGAACAGTCAGAATCCCAGAGGTGTGGAGAAAAAGGAAGCCAAGCGGCCCCAGGGCCTGGGAAGGCTGCAGCCGCTCCTGGGTGTTTTCTGGGCACACTGTGCCATACACTTGGGTGCTAGGATTGAAAGCTAAAGGGTCAACGAGGGCACTGGGACCCCAGAGATGGTGCCACAGAGTGAGGGACATCCTGACAGGCACCACTCAATCTTTTTTTTTTTTTTCTTTTTGTGGTGCCGGGGATCGAACTCAGGCCCTTGTGCTTGCAAGGCAAGCACTCTAATCACTGAGCTAAATCCCCAGCCCCTAGATACTTTGAAACAGACAAACAAAAAAGGCTTATGCAAAAGATAGCAAATACATCTCCTCATCCTGCCCCATTCTTTCATCTCCTCCCCATCTGTGTCTAAGTTTTCCAAACTTCCTGTTACCTAAAACTAAGCCTCTTGAGAGGAAAACATTAAATAAACCTGCATTATTCATTGTAAGTGACCCTATCACCTCTAAAACAATGATTTACTGTTGAGCTGGTATTTCGAAACCAGCATCTGGAATGCTGTATTTGTTATTTTTAAGAGTCCTCAGTCCAGGGCTCCACCTCAGGGGTACAGTGCCACCTCCCACAGTAAGGTCCTGGGTTCCACTCTCAGGGCTGCAAATACACGAGTTCTAATTACAACGCGCTATGATGGAAACACACCTTTACCCCTCAAATGATGGCTTTGTCTGTATGTGTGTACGTGTTGTGTGCGTGTGCGCACATCTACTCTTGGATAAGGACTAGTGCAGGTACTGACAATACATTAAAACATTTCGCAAGGAAGTGTCCAATTGCAAGTTGACAAATGACAACCCCAAAGCTGGGGTTGGTGTGAGGGGAAGGAGGAAGTTGGCCTGGTGAGGAGTCCCCCATGGCGAGTCTAAGATCAAAGGAGAGAAGAGAAAACGCTTAGTCAGCCAAGGCTTTGCCTGGAGAAAGGGAACTGGGGAAGACCAGGGAAGCAAGGCCTGCAGGGAGCAGCCAGAAAAGGCGAAACCTCACAGAATCTGAGGGAGTCTGTGCTTATCTTGGGTCAAGGGGCCGGTCCTGGAGGAACTGAGCAGGTCGGAGAAAAGAATTGTCCTAGGTCAGTACACCGTCCACAGAAATTGAAACTGAGCGCAGGCCACCTGCCCTACACCCACAATGGGGCTGGTGACATGGGTGCTAACAACCCTTTCCAGTTCCCACACATCCTCGTGGGAGCACAGAAAGTAGAAGCAAGGCTCTGGCATGGTGGCGCACGCCTGTAATCCCAGCACTCCAGAGGGTGAGGCAGGAGGATTGCTGCAAATTCAAGGCCAGCCTGGGCTACACAGTCAGAAAAAAAAAAAGAACAGAACTATCCAAACAACTTGCAAGTAATATAATATGACTTTATATCACCCAAGCACTTTTAAGGACTATTTAGCCTTCACCCACCAAAGGAATCAAATATGTATTAGGAAAACCAGGATCTGACCCTTCACTGCATCAAATCTAAAATCAAGCATGGCTACGTAATTTTTCTCTTTGTCTCTTTTCTACCCAGCTAAACTATATCTCACAGAATAGATATTTCCTAAAATGACCCAACAAAATGTATTATTTTTCTTCTGACATTTATTTCTTTGATTTCAATTCTATTTGATCTTTAATATTCCTTAGCAGGGACCAAGGTGGCGGCTCAGTGGTAGAATGCTTGCCACACCAGGGTGAGGTCTTGGGCTCGACCCTCAGAACCTCGAAAAAATGAATGAAAAAGCAAATAAATAAATAAATAGTCACTAATATCCTCTAGAGATATTCTAGTTAAAGAAAGAAGCAATCTGAAAATGTGCCTAATCAAAGCAACTGCAACCCACAATCAAACAAATTCTGATCTAGCTCTAAAATTGGTTAAGATACAAAAAGTTGGCTAAAGGAGGTGTTCTTTATAAAATTTCTCAGCTCAGCATGGTGGCTCACACCTATAATCCCAGCACTGAGGGTGGCTGAGATAGGAGCATCACAAGTCCAAATTCAACCTGAGCAACCTAGCAAGACGCTGTCTCAAAATTTAAAAAATAAAAAATAAAATAAAATTTTAAAAAAGGCCGGGCATGTAGCTCAGTACAAAGCCCTTGGGTTCAATTTGTAGTAGTGGGAAACAAAAAAATTCTTTTTTAGTATGGGCTAATTGGCTGATAACCATCTTCTATTATTCATACCACAGTAATTTTTCAGATCCTTAATAGATTACTACTAAGTTTTTCACGCCATACCAAGTTTGATACAGGCTGAGCATTCCTGACCCAAAAATCTGAAATCAACAATGTTCCAAAATATGAAACTTCCTGAGGGTCACCAAGATGCCACAAATAAAAACTTCCACACTTGACCTCATTTGGATGAATCACAGTCAAAACGCAGGCACCCTAGAAATGCCATGTAAGGTTACCCCCAGCTCATGTGTAAGGCATATTGGAAACCAGTGATTGTCACGTTGAGACTTGGGTCCCATCCCCAAGGTATCTCATTATGTTTTTGAAAATATTCTGAAATCTCTCCAAATTCAGTATGTGTCACACTTCTAGGCCTAAGAATCTTTGGATAAGGGATACTCAATCTGTATAACAGTGAGTAATTTGTAAAGCAACTCCACCATAACAATCTATCATGAAAAGGACTAATTAGCAAGAAACTCCAGTTTACTTCACCCCAGAGATTTCAGAATCCTCTTTTTCTATCTGATCATTTGTCTCTACTTCTGAAAGCTCTTCCAGTACAGTGAACAATCACTTGGAAAGGAAACCAAGGTGCCATCTTTTTTAAACGGCTTCAGCAAAATTATCGTTTGAATATGATTGCTGGGCTGGGAATGTACCTTAGTGGTAGACTGCTTGCCTAGCACACATGGGGCCCTGGGCTCAATCCACAGCACTGCAAAAATACATAAATGAATAAATAAATAAATAAGATTGCTTAAATAATACTTTTCAAAACTACTGCTTAGATATTTTCTTACTATTTAAATAGGAATTTTCCCCACATGGTCCCAGTAACTTGCCACCAAAGACTGTTAGAAGCTGAAAGCAAGGCTGATAGGCATTTGCATACTTTAAATGTAGTTTAGAATAAAACTTTGCAGTAAAAATAGCATTTTTAAAAACAGCACCTTTTTGTTGGTGATCGGAATTGATAGGAAATAGTTCGGTTGATAATCTTTATGCTTTCTTTTCCTCTTCTTTATTTGCTCGCTCCTGACTGATTCCTTTTCTTTACTCCTCTCCGATTTTATCTGAGGCACATCAGTGACTAGAGGAAAGAAAGGCAAATGACAATGTGTCTAAACATTTAAACAAAGATGATACAGTCAGAAAAGGAAAGAAGCAATATACAAATGGCAATCATTCATAAATGTCATTTTTAAAACCAAAATAGAGCTGGCAAGCATCACTGTAAGGGACAAAATAGTAAATGTTTTGAGCTCTGCAGATCACATGGTTTCAGTCCCAACTACACAACTCCAATAAAACATAAATGAAGTGGTATAGCTCTTTCAATGAAACTTTATTTATGAAGCAGCTAGTTAGCCCATGGGGCATAGTGTGCTGGCCCCTTGTCTATGGCCCAGCTAGCAACCATTCTCTCCCACAGGCCTTCGTTTTTCTAATACTAGGAAACACCAGTTTTTTAATCCATCCCCAATGACCTAACCTCCTCCCACTAGGCCCCACCCTCTAAAAGTTCCATCCACTTTAGGGGACCAAGGCTACAACACATGGTCCTTCGGAAACATTCAAGATTCAAACTCTAGAACCTGCGATCAGGTCCAAAGGCATCTAGAGTCAATTTCAAAGTCTTCCCATTGGCCAAAATTGGGACAATTTGAGAATCAAATTGAATAATAAATTTAGTGGTGTGAAGTATATCAACAATGATTAAATCACTCAGTTCATGATACTAAAAAGAAAAATTAAAACCAAAAACTCACAGGTCCCCTTTGAAAGAGTCCAGATAACTATTATTCTAAAACTCCGATGACAAAGGGAATAAAATCAGGCATTTATCCAGCCTTTTCTTATAACCAAATAGTTGTACAGAAAATAAAATAGCTAACTAAGGTAAAATTCTTCATTAAATTTCAAGCTAGTAAATGCAAATGCATAGAGCTAGAATATTACCATTTTGAAATACTTAACAAAGCAATAGATCAACTCAGAAAATCATCAACAGACCATCCATTAGGTAGAAAGCTAATAGGGAATTTCAATAATGGACACACTGGGACAATAGGACCTGAAGCCACTGATCAGTCTTAAGATCACAAAAAGGGAGACAAGCAAACATTATGTCTACCAGTGTCACACTGTGGGAAATTCAAAATATTATCTTTGGCCAGATGTGGTGGTGTACACCTGTAATCCCAGCACTTGGGAGGCTGAGGCAGGAAGACTGCCGAAAGTTTGAGGCCAGCCTGAGCCACACAGCAAGCTCAAGGTCAGCCTGTGCTATAAAGCAGGACTCTGTCTCAAAATATGAAAGAAAGAAAGAAAGAAAGAAAGAAAGAAAGAAAGAAAGAAAGAAAGACAGACAGACAGACAGACAATATTATCTTTGTCTGTAAAGCAAACACAATTAGGCCTCCTGATCTAAATACTAGTTTACTAGAAATACAAGGAACAGAAATACATTAAATTATCAGAAGGGGAACTTCTACACCACCTGACTTCCTCAACAGCAATCAATACACACACACACACACACACACACACACACACACACACACAGAGGAAAGCAGATCTATACAGGAAAACAGACTCAAGATATATATTAATCAGAGTATGAATACGATCAAAGTATAACATGTGCATGTATGGAAATGTCACAGCGAAACCCATTAACTTCTATAATTAATCTGAGTTAATCCTTTTAATAGCAATAAAAAGAAATAAAGGATTCCAATTGGCAAAAACAGAAAATAAATGATTAGACCCATTAAAAAAAGAGAGATTTATAATGCATACACATGGATTCCTATCAAATACACTAATATTTAAAAATTGTGACAAAATCAGAGATTGACTGGATACTTGACAAGAATAGAAATTACTATTATTTATTGGTACAGCAATGAGATTTTAAGTATGCTTTCTCAAAATGCATTTACCAGCCTGGGGATGTAGTTCAGTGGTAGAACATTTGCCTAGCATGCACAAAGCCCTCTAGCACAGCAAAAGATAAAATTAAAAATTTAAAAAGATTCCTTTTTTTTTTGAGGTATTAGGGATTGAACCCACCCCCTTGTGCATACTAGGCAAGCACTCTACCACTGAACCACATCCCAGCCTTTTTTAACTTTTGTTTTGAGACAGGGTCTCACTAAATTGCCCACACTGACCTTAAATTTGTCATCCGCCTGCCTCAGCCTCCCAAGTAGCTAGGATCACAGGCATGCACCACCGTACCCAGTGATTCTTTAATTTTTAAAGACACAGACTAAAGTATTTATGGGTAAAGTAATATCCCTGAGATTTATTTCAAAATAATCCAATAAAGAGCTGGTGAGGAATGTATTAGGTTCGCTGTCCTATTACCTCTATTTACAAATATACTTGGAAGTTTCTATAACAAAATATTTTTAAAAGGCATTATCTAGGGGTCTCTTTCAGTTCTGATTTTCTGTGATCCAGAGTAAAGATACTGTTAACAGTTGCACTAATTAGACATTTTATGGTGAAATTTTAAAAAGGAGGGTTTCAAGAGAAATTCTAGGGGTTTCTTTTCCCCAAATTGCAAGCATCAACCTATAAGAAGGTAATGCAATCAATTTAGGAAATAATAAAGGGCACTTTTTGAAAACTGGAATAGAGTAGTCTAACTCATGTAGATGGCACATTACTCACAGTAAGTATGAGTATTACTACACGAAACTTGTGTTTCCATTTTTTGTATACACAGGAGTATGGACTAGCAACGTACAATATATTCCTTACTGAGAACACAAGGTACGATCATCTTTACTGCATTTTATTCAGACTCCAACATGAGCGATCCTAACGGAGAACAGACTTAGAAGATCGCTGGCGCTTTCAGCATTTTAAGTGGGTTTGTATCTTAACTGCTTTACGCCTCTCTCTCTGTAGCAACTGACTTTTGCCCTTTTAAAACATTGCAAAATCTATTTTGCAGACATCCGGAAAAGGACAATCACATCGTCTCAAAGTAATGGTTACAACATCTCTAACAATTCTGGTATCATAAGAGTGATAATGTAACATTCCGACTCAGAATACAACTTCCTGGCAAAAATTAAGTAGTACAAGGTTAGTCTAAATTTCTTTAGCTTTCAATCTTATCAATAACAATTTAACTTTGAACAAAATGATCTAAAATTTTATTTTGTTAGGTAGCACAGGCAGCACGAAGTTTAGAATTATCAAAGAGCTGACTTTTAAAAAGAATCCTATTCCAAGCATGTATCCCAGAACTCAGGAGGCTGAGGCAGGAGGATCACCATGAATTCATGGCCAGCCTGAACTACATAGCAAGAGCCTGTCTCAAAAAGCCAAATTAAATAAAACTAATCCCAACAGTATTTATTGCTCTAGTACAGTTTTATCAGTCCTTAATATACTTTTTGTTAATTCAGTGATTCCTGTTGATTTGAGGTACACTTGTTTCACCTAAGCCCAAAATTTCTTTGCTTGACTGGCCTTCTTCTTTTATTTGTAAAGTTTATTTGTGGAGCAAAAGTTAAAATTCTTCTGCTTTTCCTTACTGGATATTTTATTTCTAACTCTGACATTATGAATTTTGAATCTACATTCTAGAGATAATTTGCTATTTTTTTCTTTTTACTCTCCCATGAAAATATACAGAGCAAAAATATTCATGTAACAACCTGGTTTACTGATTAAAAAAAAGTTAAAGGTCAGTGACTGTAGAAAAAAAATGCAGCACACACTGGGCACAACGCCTCAATCCTTCACTGCATTATTTAGAGTAACTTTCAAAGGAGTCAGGCATGAAGCACCGCTCACCAATTCATGACATAAATTTAATTTACTCCACCTGTTAATTTCCATAATGGTTTCAGGAGGCGTTTTAATGTGTTCTGATGAACCGGATATGTTAACCAAGCCTGGAGCGCTCTGATCCCTGCATTTGTTTTAGTAACTAAAGGACCACATGTCATTTTATGTAAATGAACCGTTTTTCCTCAAATTCTATTTATTCCCTCAAAAACTACAAAGCAGTTAGTTATGGGAGAAATTAATTTAATTAAGCAGCCCATCTGTTATTGTAGGTCAATTGTTCTCACACTTGCCCTTCATTAAAAGCCTGAGAATGAATTAGATTTTGTTTTGATATTTTCTTTTTTCCTTACTATTTAAGCAATTAAAAATCTTTGAAGTAACCATTCCTAAAACTGTTTAACTGTATGACTTAGAATATTCTTTTCTACATTTCATAGGATTATTATTCATCCTTACTATCTGGATAGTCTTTGGCAAGGTACTAAAACTTTCTAAAAATATAATTTTACCTCCTTCATTGTGTTTCTATCAAGATCAAGTGAGAAAATATAAAGTATTTGGCAATGACCAGAAGCATTCAACATTATTAATATAAAACACTTTCCTGAAGCTGGATGTGATGGTACACACCTGTAATCCCAGCACCTCAGGAGGCTGAGGCAGGAGGCTCTCAAGATAAAGGCCACCTAGGGCTACACAGTGAGTTTAAGGTCAGCCTGGACTGCATAGTGAGACCCTGCCTCCAAAAAACATAAAAAGTAGAGGAGATAGGTATGATCAAATATACTATATGCATTGAAACTTAATATTTTGTAAAATAGACACTAACAATAAAACAAAAATGAATAAAATTCCAAGCTTCATTATTTGATGTCTTCTATAAAATACTGTACTCCAGTTTCTGGGGGAAAAGAATTTGTCACAAATATGACAAAGTGGGGGAAAACAATTTGTCACCTATACGACAAAAGTGTTATCTTTACAAAGAACTCTTATAACTCAATCAATGAAACAGATAAAGAGCACGAAAAAAACTAATGAATATAAGTGACCATTAACATGAAGAATGTCCAACCTCCGTAGCAATCAAATAAATGAAAATTAAAACAACAAAAAAATTAAAAGTAAATAAAAATCTCACTCGGGCAAATTTTTACATTTAGCAAATGTATTTAGGAAAAATCTTGGTGAAATTAAGTCAATGAAAAGTTACTGAGACTAGTTAAGTGCTACAAAAGCTTAAGGATTTAACACATATTAGGAATTAAATCTTTCCAACACTCCTGAGTTGTCCAGTGTGGTGGCCCATGCCTGTGATCCCAGCACTCGTGAGGCTGAGGCAGGAAGATCACTGCAAGCCCAACGTGGGCTACACAGTGAGTTCAAGGCTAGCCGGAAGTACACAGTGAGACCCTACCTCAAAAACACGAAACAAAACACAAAACAAAACAAAAAAAATCACACAGTGCCAAGCCAGGGAAGGTGGTACACGCCTGTAACCCCTACTACTGTACTTGGGAAGGTGAAGGAAGGGTTACAGATTTGACCCAGGCTGGGCAACGCAGCAATATTGCGCATTGAAATAAAATTTAAAATAGGGGAGGTATGTATTAAGATTCAATTTTTGATATAGCATTTTTCTATAAAAATTTTTAAAGTTTCAATCGATATTTTAAAAAATTTAAGGTGCTAAGTTTTTAAATATAAGTTAATAGTATTACCTAATAAAAAAGTAACAAAATGATAATTTCCTATATCTCAAAAAAAAAATCTCCAATAATTACAATATTAGAATTGTGGGTAAAATAAAGATTAATGGAGTTGGGGATTTAGCTCAGTGGTAGAGGACTTTCCTAGTAAGCCCAAGGCCCTGAGTTCAATTCCCAGCAACCTCCAAAAGACTAATCATTTCAATAAAAGAAAAACTTAATTCTACATTTAAGAAATACATGTGACAAAAAAAATAAAATAAAAAAAGACATGTGACTAAAAACAACTCTCAGATATTTTCTTTTGAATCTTGATTTAAATGTAGCTGGATAGTTAAACACAGTGGTTCTCTTTGTTTTGGAGGTTTGTTTGCTGGAGACAGGGCCTTGCTATGTAGTTCAGGCTGGCCTCGAACTCATTCTGTAGCGTACTTTGCCCTCAAACTTGCAGCAATCTCCTGCCTCAGCCTCCAGAGTGCTCGGATCACAGGTGTGCGCCACCATGCTCAGTCACAAAGCGGTTCTCTTTAACAAGAGACTACAGTATACCCCTGAGAACTCGCAGTTCAGAATTCGTGGCCTCAGGCATTCGCGGATTTTCCCTTAGACCTAACTAGTAATTATTCGTGAAACCCCCACAGTTTCCCAGAAACTGTAAACATCCTCCACAATTGTTTTTGGCGGAAAATTTGCAAGTGGCCAATCCAAGAGCAACATTCAGTTCTCCTTGCTGCTGATTGGCTGCTGACCCATAATGCATTTCGGGCAGATGCACCAGCCTTCCCACAGCATAAGTATCTCCAGTGTTCTTGGTTTTGTTCTTCTTAAAGCCCTAAGGTTCCTAAGATGCCGCCAAATTGCCGTGCACCCCCTCTTATCTACAAGGGGTCCCTTCCAAACCCCCAGGGGACATCCGGAACCACAGAGTACTGAACCATATAGACTGTCTTTTCCTATACATATCCAAACTTATGATAAAGTTCACTGCATAATGGGAAGGCGCAGGTGGGAAAGGGATGGAGGGAAGTGACAAGATAGGAGGCCGGGGAAGAGGGAGTAAAAATGGTCAAGATGTGGTACATGTGTGGACCAGTTCCCCACGATGAATGTGACTGTTGTGTATCACACCAATTGTGTATCAAACATATACCTATATATATATCATACATAAAAAGTTTTAAAATTTGCAAACATACTATGTCCATTGTTATATTAATAAATGTAAAAGTAAAGATGAAAATCAATTAGGCATGGTAAGAAATTGCAATACTAACAATAACACAGAATAATTATGACTAGAACAATAAAATGAGCCACCGGTAAGTAAAAAGTGGGTTCCCCCAACACAAGCTCTGAGATAACATCACAGTGCAGGCAGTAAGCAAGCCCGAAGTGAGGAGCGGGAGGAAGTCACAGAAGGCGTCTGGTGAGTAAGGACACCAACCGCGGGCAGCAGAGCGCGGGACTGAATGCACATCTGTCAAGGACACTGAAGCCTTTCTGTGTTTTCCTACTCACGAGTAACCTGGATAACAGGCAAATCTGTCACCCTTTTAGTGGGGGTCGCTCCAAGCGTCATGTCCAACACGCTTTTTACAATGACACATGGGTCAAAGTTAGATCTTTCTGTAGTTCCCACAGGATTTCAATCAGGCAAGCATTTCTCTGTAGTTTGTGGACACAGCCATCCAGGACTCAATCGGAGCAGTAAGCGCATCTTAGTTACAAGTTTAACTGTCTCCAGCACTCACCTGTGACACCCAGGTGTGCAGGAAATCTCCTGTCTAGTTACGATGGAGACACCCAACAGCAAGTCAAGCTCTTAGATGAGCAGCTACCACTAAAATTAGCAGCGGCTCGCAGGAGCCAAAGTGGAGTATTACAAACAATGAACTCATTCAGCGTGTTAGGCTCAGACTTAGCTTACAAACTACAGAATGATCTGGTCCAAAATGATACTAAACATACCTTAGTCCTATCTGCGATGGCTCTGATGACACAATATCAATAGATACATTTAATATTAGCAGCCCAAACTCAAAACCATGACCCGTATTTAAACTAATTAAGGAAAATATAACTAACATGCTATTCTCTGCTTCTATATACCTGCTGTTTAACAAAGCACTTACACTCATCTTCAATGTCTACCATGGCGAACGGCATGCTGATGAGCGAATCCATGGCACTGGTGTCGCCGTCCTCCACCATGTCCTCGTCTCTGGATGCTTGGTCGCACATGTTGGGATTTAGTCCGCCTTTAACCCACCAAAAAAGAAAACTGTATCGCTTAACTTGCTATTTTTGAAAACTGATATCCAAAACCAAAACAACTCAGCTCATCAAATTCTCTATTAACATCTAGTGGGGGTTGTACTTACATACTCAGGTAAACAGTTCTTACACCCTATTCTGTGTTTCCTAAGTGCATTTTTATGTTAACCAACAAGCTTCTAAAACTTTGATTTTGTTCTCAAGGTTAACTCAAGGCTAAGTGAAGGCAGCGCCAATCAACAACCCTCAACATCGTTTACAGCTACTTTTTCTTAATTCTAAAACTACACTTTTTTGCCAGGCATGGTGGTACATGCCTGAGGTCCCAACACTCAAGAGGCTGAGGTAGAAGGATCATGAAAGTTCGAGGCCAGCCTGAACTATATAGCAAAAAGAACAAAACTAAATAAATAACTACAGTTTTCACATATCTTTTGAAAACCAATGAACAAGGTTTACTCTTTTCATGTTCATTTTTAATAGTATCACTTATATGTTCTTGTTTGTATAGGTTCTAACCTTTGTTTTTCTTCCATAACAACTTTTAAGTTGTTTCTCTCCCTTCTTACACTGAACATTGGAAATTCAGTTAAATATACATGGCTCTAAATATGCATTTTTGAGCTGGGCATGGTGAAGAATGCCTGTAGTCCCAGCACTTGGGAGGCTAAGGTAGGAGGATCGCTGTGAAGTTTGCGGCCAGCCTGGGCTACATAGTGAGTTCAAGGCCAGCCGGAACTACAAAAAAAAAAAAAAAAAAAAATTAAATACGCATTTTTGGAAATCCAATTGTAAGAACCAAATGATCTTACAGTTTGTGTAACAGCTCTCCCACAGTCATATACTAATATGAAATTCATATATCACATTTTGTCTCCATTTTCTTATTATGGGTGGAAAAATCATGTATTTCTTGGGTAGCTGTTTAAACTGATGAAGTTAATTGTTAAGTGTATCACTTAGGGTGTCTCCAGTACACTAGTCTCCACACCTTTAGTGACTGACATAGTGTCATCCGGACTAAGACTGAGCAGGTTCCCGGGATATCTACTTAATTTTTACTCCATGCATCTACTAAAAACTAATCTACCTTTAAGATATAAAAAAAGTCATTTGTTTCCTTTTGTTATAATTCTCTATTTTCAAATACAATACTTGCAAAACACATTCCACCAAGAGTATGGCTTACCAGTGGTAGTAACTGTGTAAACTCTAATTCACAACATTATTAATTCCTTTAAATACTTCTGCCTCTGTATTTGCAAATGTCTGTACAACTCATCAAAAAAACTAATATAAAAATCATATATATGGTAATAATTTCCCTCTTGTGTAGTCTGAACAAATGCCATAAAAGATTGTATTTTTATTACTATTTATATGTGATTAAATTTACTCTGTCCAGTGAGCAAGAGTTCACATGCTTTCTTTTATACTGCTGGATTTTCTTCTGCATCATTTAAAACATTTTGTATGCTCCTTCTTAACTGTGTATACAGTATGTTCTTGAAAAATATTCCTTTGTCAGAACTGTGAGAAATAAACTATGTGGATACTGTCTATATTTTTAAAAAAAGAATATGGCTTACAACATACAATATACTATCAGATTAGGTCACATCTAACATGTATGCCAAAAATGTAAACGTTTATTGCTATTTGAGTCACTCCTACTATTAATATGCACATCTACTTTCTGGATAAAAGCAATAACAAAGCCTTTTTTTTAAATCAATCAAGTTCAATGTTCAAAAATAATAATAATTCTCAATAACACTATTTCATAGTTTTTTGAGACAAAGTCGTGCTATGCAGTGGAGGCTGGCCTTGAACTCACTATGTAGCCCACGCTGGTCTGGAAGTCACGGGTGATCCTCCTGCCTCAGCCTTCGGAATGCTGGAATTACAGGCGTGTGCCATCATTCCCAGGACTCCTTATTTTATTCTTAATCTAAGCACTGGGCAACATGAAATGGCCCATTTAACTCTGGTATCTCAAAACTAGCTCCTGAAATCCTTGCATCACTTGAAAACATAGACAGTCCCTGGCTTACAATAGTGGAATTTAGGATTTTTCAGCTTTATGAGAGTGTAAAAGCAATGTGTGTCCAGTAGAAACCACACTTGAGATTTTGAATTTTGACCTTTTTCTGGGCAAGAGGTGGTGTGATGCTATGGTAATGCTGGGCAGCAGCAAGCCACAGCTTTCAGTTAGTTACAGAGAGAAAGGCTAAAGGAAATTCAGTACTCCAGGAGGCTGAGGCAGGAGGATCCTAATTTCAAGGCCAGTCTGGAAAATAGCGAGACAGTCTCAAAAAGAAGAGGGGTGGGATGTGCTAGTCAAATAGTAGGAACATTCCCCATGAGCCAATAGGGAAATCCAACACCCTCCATTCTAGCCTGGCTAAGCTACTAAAAATAGCACCATCTCCTGTCTGGATAAATGTGGAACGCTGTGGGACAAACAAGGTCGCTTGACCTTTAAACTTCAGGTTTCCACAGCGTAAAAAGGGAACAAAACCAATCCAAGTAACTGGGGAGCAAGGGACAAAATAATACCCCCTGCAACGGAATGAGAGGGCACGTGACCTCCACCAACACCCTGCACTGTACTAATAAGATGAAGAAGGAACCACAGAGAGACCCACAGTCTGCATTCCAAGGCCGCCCACTTGCAAAGCAAGAGTGAATCCTTATTCTTTAACAATCTCCGGTCTGTAGTCCCAGCACTCCGGAGGCTGAAGCAGGAGGTGGCCAGCCTGGCTACGTACCAAGTTCAAGGTCAGCCTGGACTACAGACTCTCAAAAAACAAACAGAAAAGCTCTTTTTCTTCCGCAAACCCCTGCATCTCGCTTTATAAACCAGCCCAAAGCGCACAGCCTGGGCCCGCCCATCCCCAGGTCTGACCCTTCCCTGTGCGCTCGGGAACGCCGAGCGTGTGGGGCCTTTTAACGATCTTTTGCTTCTCATGTTTAAAATAAAGAATCCTGCAGAAGAGCGGAGGCTCTAAGGGGTTCCTGGCTGCTTCCCCGCAAGCTCAACCCCTAACTCCCGCGCCCCGCACAGCTCAGCGGGGCAACCGCCGGGGGGCGCAGAGGCAGGCGCAGGCGGAGACCGCGCCAGATTCAAAGCGGCCGCGCCCGACCGAGTCCGGCCTGCAGGATCCTGGACGGCGGGCCTTCCGGGCCTCGCTCGTGCCCGCGAGCAGCAGCGAGGGAAGCGAAGGTGAAACTGCAGGCGCGGGCGCCGCGCGTCCCCGCGAGCAGCACGAGCGCTGACTTCCCGGCTGCTGCGCCGAGTGCCCGCAGCGCGCAGACGCGGCGCCAGGCCCGCCGACCCCCGCCCCGCCGCTCACCCGCTCCGGGGCGCTCCACCGCGGCCGCGCGGCGTCCCGGGCCCCGAGCCGGGGGGCGGGGCCGGGGGCGGGGGCCGGGGACCGGGTCGGCGGCGGCGCGGAGCCCCCCGAGCAGCCGCAGCGCGCGCAGACCCAGCATGGCCGGCCGCGCGCCCGAGGGGGCCGAGCGCGTCCCCGGCTCCCGGGAGCGCGCAGAGCCCGCCCCCTGCGCGCGCGCCCGGCCCGGAGTCGCCTTCCAGGCGGCTCCGGCCTTGCTGCCTGCCACCTCCGGCCTGCTGTTTCCGGAGCACCCGTGTGCTTAGTTTTACGGAAAGCTTTAAAAGCACCGGGGGAAACACACGCACAGCTCGGACTGCAGAGTGTTTGGGAAGAGGAACGTGCATCTGTGTAATGAGAGATTTTATCAGCTTTCCTTCCAAAAAAATTGAGCAAAATCTGGAATTGTAACAACGGTTCGAAACGTGGGAAAAAAACGGAAACCATCTACTGGGTTTTGCAGAATAAGGTGCTAATGCGGGTAAAATGGAAAAAAAGCAATTAGTGTATCAGTACTTACTAGAGAAATAGATATAATGACAGATACACAAATATATAAGTTTGCAAGCTTGGCTTACAGTGGCCGCCCGCAGAGCCAGGTGAAGAAGAGTGCAAAGGTCTGTGCGGGATCCGAACTCCAAGGCCTGGAGCTCGCTGCCGCTGCAGCGTCCCGTGTGAGTCCATATCAGGAGGCCTAAGGGCCTGCGACTGACGGGTGAATGGCTGGCGGGTCTGTGCTGCAGGCTGCAGACACTGTCCAATCCTCGGAAGAAAGAGCAGCAAGCGTTCTTTCTTTGGCTCCCTTTATACCATCCCGGCGGAAATCCTTCCTAGCAGGAAGTCTTCCACACCCGGAACTATGCTGAACCACTTTCGTTGGGTGTTTCTTACTCAAATTGACACATCAGTTAAGTATCACACTTAGTTTTTAAAAATAGAAAATAGGCCAGGGATTTAGCTCAGTGATTAGAGTGCTCGCCTTGCAAGCACAAGGCCCAGAGTTCAATCCCCCGGCACCACAAAAAGAAAAAAAAAAAAAAAGAAAATAAACCTTTCACCTTGAAACAATGACTTTGTTTTTGTTTTTGTTTTTATGCAAATATACCCAGAACAAGAAAAGTAATGGCTGTAATCTCAGCACTCTGGTTGGCTGAGGCCAGAGGATCACAAATTCAAGCCCAGCCTGGAAATTTAGCAACCTAGAAGACCCTGTCTCAAAAACAAAACAAACAAACAAACCAAAAAAACCAAAAAACAAAAAACAAGGATGGCACACACCTGCAATCTATAATCCTAGCACCCTGGGAGGGTAAAGCGGACCGGATCACAAATTCAACTCAAAACAGGCATGGTGGCCCACGCCTATAATCCCAGCACTTGGGAGGCTGAGGCAGGAGAATCATGGCGAATTCCAAGACAGCCTGGGCAACATAGTGAGTTCAAGCCTAGCCTGAATTACAGAGTGAGTCCCTCCTTAAAAAAAAAAAAATTCAAACAAAACAAAACAGAAAAAGCAACAACAACAACAAAAAATTCAACTCAACTGGGCAATTTAATGACTTAGCAGGATCCTGCCCCAAATAAATAAATGAGGATGTAGCTCAGTGAGAAGGTCCTGGGCTCGAGCTCAGTATTGTAGGAGGGAGGGAGAAAGGGGCGAAGGGACTGATTTTTGTGAGTCTGGTTTCTACACCCACAGCACTGATGAGCTGCTAATGAGATACAAAAGGGCCCCCCACCTAATATTTTAATGCCCAAGCTCCCTGTTGATATTGTAAAATTGGTAAAATTGGCCTTTTTCTTAAAGAAGTGATCATCTAATGGCAGAGAAAGAAATACAAATAACCAGGAAACATATAAAAAGTTGCAAGAAATCATTTCACTTTAATAGCTTTCCCATTGCTAAGACGCAATACCCAGCACCTACAATTTAAAGGAGTAGAGGTTTAGTTTGGCTCATGAGTTTAGTGGATTCAGTCCATGATCAGCTGGCTCCAGGGCAGAAACATCATGGTGGAAGGGCAAAGCTGCTCAGCTCATGGTGCAGGAGGCAGCCAGGGGAGCAGTGTCAGTGAGGAAGGGACCAGAGGCCATAGATAGTACCCAAGGTCTCACCTCCACAACAGACACACCCAGAGGTGTGCTTCACTAATCCCTTGGGCAGTTTGCAGGCCAATCAAATAGGGACAGTGGGCAGGGGGAAGGGAGCCAGCTGTGGTAGTACATGCCTGTAATCCAGCACTGTGGGAGGCTATACCAGAAACTGCTAGTTCAAACCCATTCTGAAAAACTTACTGTCTTAGCATGACCCTGTCTCAAAATAAAAAAAGAGCCTGGGCTGTAATTCAGTGCAAAGACCCTGGGTTATTGTCATTGTGTAAATAATATTGGTAATATGTAAATAATGTTATATAAATAATGATGATGGTGGGATAATAGAAACCATAGCATCACGCACAAGATATTCTTGCTAAAAGTGTTTGACCCCCGTGGTGCCCTGACTTGACCCTCACCGCATTTCTCTGTTTCCCATGTTAGACTTCATACTCCTTAAATGCAGAACTTGTCTTTTAAAGTTTTTATGTCCCCAAATGTACAGAGGTTGCTCAATGAATGAATTGTTATGAGTCATTTAATGAATGAATAAAATTTTTATATCAGAAGATCTGTTTATTAAGCACAGTACTCAAATATGTCAAAAAAGAAAGTAGCACCCCCAGACAAGTGGAAGGGAGGGAAGAAAAGAAAAGGAAATTTTGGATAATCTCAATGTTTTTGTTTTGTTTTGTTTTTCGAGACAAGGTCTTGCTATGTAGTTCAGGCTGGCCTTGAACTCACAGTGATCCTCCTGCCTCAGCCTCTCAAGTGCTGGGATTACAGGCATGTACCACTATGGCCACCTCAGTCCTAATGTTTTAAAGCTCCTCAAACCTGAGGCTAAAAACTTGCTGATATTAACATCCAAATTTTGATAGCTCAATGAACCTACCTACCCATATCAGGATGAAGATGTCCCATGAAACCCCTCTGAAACGCGCTGGGGTTCTGGACAGTGTCTAGTACTTAAGGAGCCATGACAGGCTGCCGCCAGCCCCAGCCCTGCCAGCCTGGGCGCTGCTGGTCCACCCCAGTTCCGGGAGCCCCCGTACCCCCAGAGAGCACCCATCCCGCCAGTTCCCAGTGGAGGCTCCTTGTCTCGAAAACGAGGCCAGTTCTTCCCTGTGCATCCATTACCCAATCCATTACCCTCTGCCCGGGGTAGGCAGAGTGGGCGACACCACAGGATAGTGTTATTTGGACCACTGAGAATTGTCAGATTCACTGAGACAGGAAGTTCCCTTACACACACGCCGTTTTTCTCCCCAGAGGATGATGTACACTGTCAAGATAACTGGACTGGAGAAGTTCTGGGTCAAGCGACTACTCTGTCCCTAGACCATGAACTCCTCTGGTTTTCAGGGCTTGTTTGTAAATTGGCTCTTTCGTCCCACCAGACTCCTTTCCATGTGGTAAATTCTCTGGTCAGGTCCTTTACTTGCTTTTGTGATATAGCTCTGGCCTCATGACTTTCTACCAAAAAATCAGCCCTGCTTTAATTTGTGTTCTAGAAGATTCCTTGGTCCTTCATATGAACTTCAGGTGCCAATGGTACCAAAGGAAGGTGAAATCATGCGGTTTTATAAGACATGGTCAGGTAGCAGCAACACCTGTTGACCCAGGGTGACTTGGGATAACATTTTATGGAGTTGGAGGAAAAACCACAAAACATTACAAACATTAAATATATGCCTTTAATGTTTGTAATGTTTGCATATACATGTTTAAGAAATTAGCACAGATATTCCTCATTTAACAACCCACCTATTTAACAACTGTTCAGACTTACAACCAAGGCATGCTGTTCAAATTTATGACCCGCTGCTTATTTGGATGACCTGTCCTTTTTTTTGTATATATAGTTTTGTACATCTTGTTTATGGAGCCTCAATGTCTTTTTTGTACAGTACACCTTTCTTATACAGTACTGTAATCTTTGCTGATTGTACTGCACAGCATTACTATTTTATGTTCTGTTATATATCGCAGTACTGCATATAAGGGTTATCCAAATAAAAGCAAAGTCATCAAGTTGGAGTTTCTTTTGACCATTTCTTTCTTCCAAATATTGTAATGCACATAGCATACACAATTTCTCATTTAGTGACCGATTCATTTAACAACCTAGTCATAGGAATGTAACTTGGTGGTTAAATGAGGAATGTTTACGTGCTATTTTTGCGCACATGTGCTGAGGATTGAACCCAGGGCTTCGTGCATCCTAAGCACACACTGCAAGTAAGCTACACCCCTCTGCCTATTTCATAATAGTTTTATTTCAGTAACCAGACACTGTTGAAGGGCCTGATAATATCTGTTACGGTTTACATGCGGAATGCTTCCCAAAGCCTCAGGCGTTTGCAGGTGGGGTTTGGGGAAGGCGACTGGGTGGTGGGTGTGTGATACTCATCCCTGAATTAGTCCCCTGATGGGTTACATCTGGGCATGGTGCTGGGCTGGGAAGCCTGGAAGGGAGAGGTGGGTGATTCTGGGCGTGGCCTGGAAATGTTTACGTGTGCTCCTCTTCCCTGGGTCCTGCTCTGCTGCTAGCTCGCCATGCCACCACCCGTTTCTCCTCTGCTGTGTCCCTTGTGCCATGCTGCCCTGCCCTGAAGCCAGCCAACTATGGACTAAAACATCTACAAACTACGTGATTTCTCCATTAGTTTGTGAGTGTGAGATATTTTGTCCTAGCAATGAGGAAGTAACTAGATATCAGATTAAATTTTTTGTTAAACTTTTGTAATAGCAAAAAAAAAAAGAGAAAACAAAGTACAAATGGTTATTTTAGCTCTTATTTCTTTGACTTTTAATGAATATGAATGTTATTTTGTTGGGTTGCAGAAAATGACATGCAAAATACACCACACGAGACTTCAAACCGAGAGCCTCTGAGGAGCAGCCAACTTGGAAGTCCAGCCAGCAGGGAGGAGCACCGTGCCGGTGAGTCGGAAGAAAGCTTTGCTCCCTACAAGTTGATTTATCTTCTATTGTGTTGGTCATAGTAACAGTAATTACAATTGACATGATCATTATCCAAACCCATTGTCTGAACATTCACACGTCATATCCATTTTCTACTAGAAGATTAGCTCCAAGACAGCAGGGATTTTTGTGTCTCCTTTCAGTCCGATACTCAGTGTTTCCTTCCTTCCTTCTATTCTTTCTTTCTTTTTCTTGGTGGTGGTACTGGGGATTGACCCCTGGGCCTTCACAGTCAGCTACATCCCTCACACATTTTTATTTTTTATTTGGAGACAGGGTCTTGCTAAGTTGCTGAGTCACCCATGCTGATCTTGAACTTGCAATCCTCTTGCCTCAGCCTCCTAGGGCACTGAAATTACAAATGAGTTATTTGTTCAATAATCTGTAATGGGAGCCAGAGATGGGGATTCTGGAGATCTGATGGCTTCCCAGCCGCCGTGTCCTGTGCGTGAGTCAGCGATGCTGCGGACATTTGCCTCCACCCACATGCAGGTGTTACAGCTATGCGTACTCATCCAGCATCTGCAGAGCTACCTCACCTCCAAAGCATTAGCTTGAAATGCAGGAACACAAGGGTTGGTAATTACTGGTACTCTGCCTATTTCCAACAAAAATAGAAAGAAAAAGAAAGCAAAGCAAAGAAGCATGTCAATTACAGTATCATCATATGCTATAAATCATCTGAGACACCAAAAAAAAGCCATAAATGTGTTGAGCAAGATGAATTATTGTGAACTACCTCAAGCTTCAAATTTGTTTAGGAACGTAATTTATGTACCAAAGTGCGCAGTTATTCAATAACACAATGCCCACTAAAGACAGGTTACCTTCTTGACAGACCGACATTTTTCTAAAATCACATCACTTAGAAAATCATCTGGATGCCACGTGGCTTCCAAATTCGATGCCAGGAAGCTATCACGGAGATCAAGGAATTGAAAGGCTCTAAAATCTTATTAAAATGTTCACGCCACGTAGTTCTCGAAGTCAGTTTAAAACACATCATGAGCAGGCAGTGGAGGCCTACAACTCAATCCCAGCTCTTCCGTAGGTTCCTGTGGGAGGGCTGAAAGTTCAAGGCCAGCCTGGGCCAGGCAGCAAGGGCCCGTCTCCAACCAAAAGTAAACGGGCTTGGGATTTAGCTCAGTGTTTAGAGTGCTCGCCTACCAAGCGCAGGGCCCTGAGTTCGATCCTCAGCACCAAAATAAAATAAAATAAATAAGAAGGGTTGGGGGTGTGCCTCAGTGCTTCCTGGATTCAATCCAGTACAACAACAACTACAACAACAATAATAATAACCACACAGCGAGAGATGGTGGAAAGAGGTGGGGCCCTACTTAGCATTAGGGACAGGTGGGGTAAATGACCTCAGTTCTGAGGAACTCCATATTCGTGTGCCCCGCCCCTCTCTATTGCTCATCAGCCTTTCCTGCTTGCGGGGGTGTTAAGAGGACCAGAACTGAAGTTTTGTTTTGTGTTCATGGTGCTGGGAATCAAATCCAGGACCCTCAGACCTGCTAGGCAAGTGCCCTGCTACGGAGCTAATCTCCGGCCCCAGCACTGAGTTTGAGCGAGGGAACCCACACATGGAAGGTTGCTGAGAGGCTTAGAAGCCTGCTGTACTCTGTTAGAAAGATTCAAGCACAAGTACGCCTATTGTCATAGTTTGGGTCCTGAGTATCTCCCAAAAGATGGTGCGGTAGCTGAACATGGTGGTGCACCCCTGCCATTTCAGCACTCCGAGAGGCTGAGGCAGGAGGATTCTAAGTTGAAGCCCAGCCTGGGCAGTTTAGCAATTTAGAGGGATCCTCTCTCAAAATTTAGAAAAAATTGTTAAAGGCCTGGAAATGTAGCTCAGTGAGAAACCATGGGCTCAATCCCAGATATCATAAAAAATAAAAATATTAAAAGACTTGTGTGTTGAAGGTTTGGTCCCCAGTCAGAAACGCTGCCAGGGGGGTGGTGGAACCTTCTGGAAAGGGGCGGAAGGAAGTTAGGTCACTGGGAGTATGCACTAGAGGGGAATCTGGGACCTGCCCCCTTGCTTCCTAGCCACCATGAGGTGAGCAGCTGTGCTCCACCACCCACCGCCCCACTCTGCCCACCGAGGTCGAAAAACAGCAGCACCCGAAGGCTTGGAAACCACGAACCAACACCAAGCTGTCCTCTTTTTACATGATCTCAGGTTTTTTTTATTTCCTAGAGCCAGAAAGGTGACAACACACCCGACCACAGTTCCTCACACACGTGTGACGCTGCAAGATTTTTAGGGCTCTCTTGGTACTTCAATCCTTTTGAACACACCTTCAAACTTAATGTGTCCTCATTTACTACTCACCTGCATGTTGCACATCTCAGGGCGTTCATCCCATTCTTTCCTTTGATAACTGATATGAATGTTCGAAAACGATACAACGAATGCATATTACAGGTTTCTACTATGTCTCTCTGTTTAATCTGCTGCAGTTTTACGGAACCTTTATAAATCATCTTGAATTTCAACTTGGCACCAGAAAACGTCCAGAAAATGTGGCCTTACCTTCAGGGCTGAATTTCTTTCTTCTAAGGATGAATAGCTCTGAGTCTGACGGTTTCCAAGGTAACAATAAAAGGAAGAGGCTATTTACCTGTCTAGATTTCCCACCCAGTTAGATCCTTATTAAGACGCCCATAGTTGGAATAATTTTTGCTTAGAGTGCTTGCCTTGCAAGCACAAGGCCCTGAGTTCAATCCCCAGGGGGGAAAAATTGTTTTTTTAGTCTCTCTTGCTTTTCCTCATTCCTTAAACAAAGCAGAAAAACTGAAATGAACTGCCAGAGTTAGATTTTTCTGGCTATGCACTATTTGAAGTTCTCAGTCCTGGGCGTATTATTGGTACAACAAGTGTTCTTGCCCTCTTTCCCCTGCTGAAGTGTCTTCGGCCATCCTGGCGTCTGAATTTCCACAGTGGACCTCCACAAGGAAGCACCACTCCCCCCCTCCCCCGCTGCATACATCACATAGAGTAACCAACCGTCCCAGCCTGCCCTGGACCTCTCCATCTTAGCACTGAGCTTCCTGCCTCCCAAGAAACCCCTCGGCCTCAGGCAGACGAGGCAGTTATCAGTCTGATGGAGAGAAGTAAAACAGTGGATCGCAGGGTAAAGATTTCTACAGGCTGAGAACAGGAAAGCACTGGAAGAGGAAGTAAGATTTGTGACCAGATTTGACAGTGAACGGTTTAAGAAAGCTGCGCACTGGGGTACCGCATGCCAAGATGGCAGAGGCAGGACCGTACAAGTAGGTACGAAAGAGAGAGGGCCTACCAGTTTGGCTGGTTCAGATCACAGCGGACCGGGAGATAAGGCTGGAAATTTAGCTTGGGGCCACTAGTAGAAGGTTTTAGTGCCAAGCTAAGCAACTTTGCTACAGTAAAAATTGAGATCGCTAAAGAACTCTGGAACTGATATGGTGAGGGATGGCTCTGAAAGACAACTTGCAGGCATGTGCAGGATTTACTGCAGAGAGTTGGGAATTAAAGCCTCAAGTCCAATTTGCTTGCTGGGATCCTGCAGTTATCTCCAAGTGTGAGGGGCGGAAACTTGCACAAAGGTGCCGGGTGTGGTGACACACACCTGTAATTCCAGCACAGGGAGGCTGAGGCAGGAGGACCTCAAATCCAAGGCCAACTGGAGTACATAGCATGCTGGAGGCCAGGCTGAACTACATAGCGAGACACTGTCTCAGAAAAAGGAAGAGGACGAAGAAGAGGAAGGGAGGGGAGAGGGAGAGATAGAAGAAGAAACTTGAACAAAGGTGTTAGCCTAAGAATAAAATTTAAATAAGAGATTTAAACGGGTTACAAGACAATGGTTGGTGATGCTCAGCAACCAGCAATGTAGAGAGAGAGGAATGGTTTGACTGGCACCTGGAGTCCCCAATCGTGGTGATGGTGTTATGGAAAACTGGAGGTAGGCTGAGGAAGCACACACAAGAAGACTGCTGCACCCATAAGTCAGGAGGGTCCTGGGACTTGTTAATAGGAGGCATGAATAGGATCAAAATGCATTATGCACATGAACACTCCCCCTTCAAAATGCAGGACTCAGGGAGGGTGGAACAATGTGATGGGGAGGGATTAAAACATGTTATGTGGACGTATGAATCTGCCAACATAAAGCCCATTAATCTGGATAACCAATATGCACTAATGAAAAATGTGGTGGGGGAGGACTTACAGAAATCTTAGGGAGAGGGATGGACTTTCACATGCCATCTGTTCATCTAGATCTTGAGGGGCAAGATTAGCCCTATTTAAATATCAGTTTAACCCTATTTAAAGATTCATCTTAGCCCTATTTAAATATCCACAGGAAGAAACCAGAAAGGAGAGATAATAATAAAGGAGAAAAACTGATTGAAAAACAGGAAGTGTACAGAATCAGGATAAGGCAGAAGCTTGGTCTCCCTGAGGGAAGCAGTTAGCAAAGATGGATCTTGGTAAGGATTTGGACAGGGTTGTAATTAAGAGAGCTACTTGCTAGAGAGTCAGTTTTCTTGATGAAAATAGAAAAGTCCTTTGCTCCAGGACAGGAAGACCCGGAAGCTTCTTGGTGACTTCAGTGTTATAGTTGAGCACATGGTCCTTGAAACTGTGGGTGTGGACGAGACCACCCGGGGACAGGGGATATAGAGTTGGAAGATTAGGGGGCTCCGGATGGAACCCTAACGTCTCTGTGATGCCAGTCCGAATCTTTTTGTACACCTCATCCACAGCCTGAATTATTACATATTTATTGCATTTCTTCTTTTCTGGGTAAGAATAAGCAATAACAAATCTAAGACTATTTTCATCAGGAACATTGATTGTTTTCCTTCAAAGGATAAGGGATCATTTACTTATTATGAGACAACCTGATCATTTATATCACTACTTAGACTGTAATGGTATCTTATATGCTGGTTTTGAGACAGTCTAGTCGTATACACCAAAGTTTCTAATGCTCTTGACCGTATTTTGAGCAAATGCCAGGTTGGCAGATTAAGCTCAACAGTTCTAATTAGAGTTCTTGAATTTGATTAGTGCTGGGAATTAGTTTCTTATTTGATGGCCTACTTTAGAAGATTTCCTAGACTGTGTCTCCTGGTTATTTTTTGGTGTTATGTACATGTTGTAAACTATCATTTTACTTTCCAATAAACCATTCTCTGGGCACGATTTGTGCTTCTTATTATTCTCTAGTAAGAGTTTCTGAACAATCAAAGGAAAGTGCTAAAGCTCCACCAAATTCCACTTTTTGGATCGTTAGGGCTGTATATTACTATTTGTTGGTCTCATTGCCCTGCCATAAAACAGTGATGCAGTTTCTGTTTAAATGTCTAATTGTCCTGGCCATGGGTATAGCTATAGCCTACTCGGTGCAAGATGTGGGTTCAGTTCCTAGCACCACAAAAATAAATAAGCAAATACATATAAGTTCATTAATTAATAAACCCACTGTCCATCTTAAATGTGTTATTCAAGGAGTTATTAATATGAATTATAATAATAGGGTATTAATATCTGGGTTAGCAGATTTCCCATCTTTTCAAGTTTAGCCATCTCATTGTGTATTTGGCATAAGTAGTCCTTGTTTTTCACTCGTATGACTGATGTTTAAAACAGACATCAGCTGGGCATGGTGGTACACACTGTAATCCTGACACTCTGGGAGGCTGAGACAGGAGAATTGCAAGTTTGAGCCCAGCCTGGATAACTTAGTGACTTAATGAGAGCCTGTCTCGAGACAAAACATGGCTGGGGATGTAACTCAGTGTGAAGGCTCTGGGTTCAATCCTAGCACTGGAAACAAATAAACAAAACAAAAAACAAAATCAGACATCACACAGTCCTTCGGTGGCAAGACTGATCTATTTGCATTTCAATTAGAGTACTGTCTTAGTTACTTTTCTTTCATTGCTGAGACCAAATACCTGACACCCAAAGTTAGGAGAAGGAAGGTTTATTTAGCTCACAGTTTGTAGAGGTTTCAGTCCACAATCAGCTGCGTCCAAGGCAGGGTGGCATGGCAGACAGGTGGAAGGCAGCGAAGCAAGCAAGGAGGTAAGCAAGGGGTAGGCAAGCCTCTTTCTATCCCTTCTATCTTATCCAGGCTGCTAGGATTAAGGCAGTGCCAAAACAATCAGTGCATTGATTTAGTAATTAGACGCCCTTAATCCCAGCATCACACACTCTAGATTCAGCCACCTCTGAAAATGCCCCACCTATGGCCGCATGAGGCTTTAGGGGGACATCTCGACACAAACCATAACATCCCGCCCCTGGACTCCAAAGACTCATGTGCATCCTTTCATGCGTAAGGCATTGAGTCCCTCTCCAAGAGTTGTCAAAATCCTAACAGTTTCAGCACTGCTGAAAAGTGCAAGTCCAAAGTCTCTGAGATTTGAGAGAAACTCAGCTGTGAGCCCCTGTACAAATGAAAAGAATGTTAAATATTTCCAACACACAATGGCACATATAAACATTTCCATTCCAAACGGTATAAAAAGAAATGGGACCAAAGCAATTCTGCAATCCAGCAGGGCAAACATTAAGCCCTGTAGTTCCAAGTGCAGCATCAGAGGTGATCTGTGGTGAAGTCTGAACTCTAAAGGCCTGAGATGACTCCGCCCCTACGGCACTTCCGGTGGTGGCAGCTCCCAAGGCTTCTCTCTTGGGCTCCCTCCTTGCAGTTTTCCTCAGGCGATCCACGTTCCTGACTTCTCCAAACTTCTGGAGTCTCCAGTGCACCTTCGGCTTCACCCTCACAGCTTCACACACCGCCCTCTCAGGGGCACACTGCCTGGCCTCCCAGACCTTCCTCTGAAATCTGGGTGGAAGCCTTCCTGACCCCACAACTCTTGTACTCCTCATGCCCCTAAGACCAGGACCATGTGGATGACACCAGGGTCTGCCACCAGCCAGAGCAGAAGCCAGGCTTCCTTTTCAGCAACCAATCTCTCCTTCATTCCATTTTTGCAGGCTGCAACTTTACTGGAGCTTCCTTTATGGCCAAACTCACAACATTTTGAATCATTCTGCTGGGCTCTTTGCTCTTGATACTCAATATAAATCTGGCTAAAAGCCCCCAGCGATAGCCATGCCACCACCTCAACATTAGACTGCCTGGAAATTTCTTCTGCAAGATGAATTAGTCCACCGCCCTTGATCTTAGTCTCAGGCAAAGTCTCTGGACATGAGCAAAATGCAGACAAACTTTCTGCCAGGCGATAACACACGTGGTCTGGAGTCCAACAGCCAACACAGTCCTTCTTCCCAGCAGAAGCCGCCCGAGCCTGGTCTGTACCGGCAACTTTTCTCTCAGCATGCTGGTCTTCTGCGCCCTGACCAGAATCTCCCAAGTACCGATAAAGGTTTTCCAGGGCTTCTCTTTCAGCAACATTTCCAAATCTTTCCTAACTCTTCTTCCCACAAGCCAGCTCCAAAGTCTTCTGAACCACAAAGTCTTCAGTCCCAGCAAAGACCCTACTTCTCTGGTATCAAATTCTCTCTTAGTTACCTTTCCAGAGTCAATGGTTTGCAAGAGAGCAGATTTAATACAGGACATTTATAAGTTACAACATTCACCCACAAGCCAAATGCAGGAAGAGTGCCGAATGTCTATCTACAAACTGGAGACCCAAAAAATCCAATCAAGGGCTGGGAGCCCACGGCACTGTCCCATGTACATCGTGTCTGCAGATGATGGCTGAAGAAGCATTTACTGGAATCAGGATATGATGCTTACAGTGGAGATGACGACCAGAGCTCCCCTGAAGCAACAGCAGCCATCCTCGATGACAGCAAGGCCCCGAGCTCCTTCCTCAAAGAGAACAGCCAAGTTCCTTTCAGGAGAACCAGCCTCAGCGAGCTTCTCCTGAGAAAACAGGCAGCGACTATCTTCTGCTCCCGTTCTCCTTTATGTTGTGTTGGCAACAATCCTCAGGTGAATCCTCTACGCCCAGAACCAGAAAAGAAAGTTAAAATAATTATAATCAACAAACCTGAAAAAATCCCTTCACCTTGGTATTAACCACCCCAGGTCCTCTGATCTCTTCTGATCTTCATCATTTTATAGCAGCAGTAGATCTTATTAAGGAAATAATTTCTCTATATAAATAAACACTGTATAATACTACTTACGCCATTTTTTGTTTACTGTTTTTCAACTTGCTATTTCAGACAGGTATTTTTCATATAGAAAAATTTATAGTAAATTATAATGTTTTATTATAGTAATATACCATCATCATTTGTTTAACCGGTCCCCAAGTCTTGCCCCTTTTGTCCATGTCTGGCTTTTCAGTAGACCGCACTTACGAATATCCTTGGATTATTTTCCTTTATTTTGTATCATTTTCTTGAACCATATATATCAAAAATAAATTTATTGCTCTCAGAGGAATGTTCCATTCTATAGCTTCTTTTATAGGAAAAAAAAAGGCACTATAAAAGGTGCCCATTTCCCCAAAGCCCTCAATACACTGGGCTTATTGTTCCCAAAGTACTTCTTGGTTACTTATAATCAAACTTCTTAAAATCATCAGCTAAAAGTTCTCTATTGGTCAAGTATTTATCTAATGCCTAATAAACTGCCAAAATCTTACTGGGTCTTGTAAATAGACATTAGTTACTGTTGGCAACGTAGTGAAGTGGTTAAAAGCATGACTTTGAACAGCAGGTTGCTATCTGTGAGACGCTTCTGAGGCGGGCCTCCCGTGCAACTACCATTTCTTACAAAATGTAGGAATTCTGCAGCTGTGCCTTTGAAGCCTGCCACAATTCATCTCTAC